>ML681966.1:93591627-93610837 GCA_007922195.1 Podocnemis expansa | reverse complement strand
CTGGCCAGGGTGCTGAGGGGGGGCTGCGCTTCCTCCCAGGGTGCTAAGCACCCTGGGAGGAAGCTCAGCCAGTTATTTCGAAACAACAGTTGTTTCAAAATAACACGGCCACCACAACCGTTGTTTCGAAACAACTTGTTTCGAAACAACGGTTGTTTCGAAACGGCATGTCCCGTTGGCGTTGTTTCGAAACAACCGTTTCGAAACAACGCTCTTTCGAAAGGCAACGAGGTTTAGCTTCTTTCGAAAGGACCACGGCCATTTCGAAAGAAGCGGTTTGCTTCTTTCGAAATGGCCGTGTGTCATGTGGCCATGCCATTCCTTATTTCGAAATAACCTCTGTTGTTTCGAAATAAGGACTGTGTGTGGACATACCCTAAGAAAGCACTTACTCTGTGTTGTAAGCACATTTACCTCTCCAATCCTTGCTTCTGGCAGCATCACAGCATGAGAACCAGTGTCCTATGGTCATGGTTACACAGCCGAATTTGTGTCCATGAATATTCATTTCCCCAATTAATGTCACAGCCCTGGGAACACACAGTAAGGATACAAATACCTTACAGAAAGTGGATGTGACTGCTACTACTTTGGCCTTCCTGCTATTCCTGAGTGATTAGGTTTCCAGACCATTTTTCTCCCTCATGACATCAGCAACCAGGCTCAAGAAAATAGCTGATTGAAATACGAACCATTTTTAGTTCAGAATTGGCACATGCCCTCTCCTTGCAGGCATGAGAACTCAGCTACAATTGAGAGGGAGTTGCTAGTGTATCTGTTGTTGTATTCCAGTTCTTAGACTGCTTTATGGTATCTGAGGCCCAGATCCTTGAAGCACTCAGGCACCTAACTCAGAGGCACCTAAATACCTTTGAGGATCCAGGCCTCAGGGCTTTCCAGTACTGACTGAAATCTGCCCCCAGTACCATGCTGGTGTGACTAACACACAGTCCCATCAGCTACACCCCTGTCAACATCTACAGCCTGAAGTCTCTTCCACAGTATCATCAGGCCCAAGTGTTTAGAAATCATGTCAGCCTCCACCTTGCAAATCATAACGTTGTCTGAAAGTCAGGAGATTTTACTTTGTATATTTGGGTTCTTTTTCCTTGCCTTGGTTTTGTGTTGTTGAGTATTCCTCTGCAGCCATAAAGGTTGGTCTTTTCTCTTTTGTCTTAAAAAAAAAAAAAAAAAAAAGGCTGAGAGCTTTACCAAATCACAGGGCTCCAGGAGCTCAAGCTTTAAGAAACACTGCAAAATATGAGACTTGATCAGGGCTAGAGACAAGTCCCTGGAGTCAGCAATGTGGCTTACGTAGCCAAATGCTGAGTGCTGCATCTCTTGCTCACATTAAGTAGCTCTCACTACGGAATTGTGCCTGAGGTCTCTGCTGTGTAAACAAGAGAAGCAGGAATGATGAGATTCAATTTCCATGAAGTGATTGGCAGTTAAATCCAGAATTGTGCACTGGCAATCAGCTCTGATTAAATTCTTTATAACAGAGATGGGAAAGGATATCCACAGTTACAAGGTGACATGATTAGTAGGGATGATATCTGACTCTCCAGTATCTCTGTGCTGCACTTGTGCGGAGGAAAGACTTCAATAAAACTGGATGAGTGGCACTGGTAAGCCAGCGTGAACCAGGTGGGGCAGAAAAATGTGCCTGCACCATGTGGTTGGGGCTGGCCACAGCACCGTTAGTGTTGGTATAGATGTCTCAGATGGGTGGGCAGGCGAGTTCCGGGAGCCAACAACCTTTGTATTACAGGAGGATGGACATTTTAAAACTCAATGAATTATTTGTGTATTGACCATGGCTCCGGCGCTGGGCTGAGATTTTCTGCCCCAGGAGCAAATGGCATCAGCAGGCCCCAGGGCAGGCAGCTGCAATCATCCCATGGCAACACATTTTCTTACTTATAATCTCTTGAGTTCTTAACCCCTAAATTTCTGGTTTTACTTATTTTTCTCCTTAGTCTTGTAGCTAGTTGTTTGGAGAAAATGAATGAGTCATGCCAAATGGCATTCTCTGAGTTCCAGCAGTGGCTCCCTCCACTCTAGGGCCTCAGGCTTCCCTGCTACCTGGAGAAGTCTGCTGTCTTTGCCTTGTTCACTCAGGGGCTCTCCCAGACCTCTCCTCTCAACCCTGTCTCCCTCACTGTCTTCATGCTTGCATGGTGGTGCAGGGGCCAACACCTGCAAGTGAGCACTACCAAGAAGCAGCATCAGTGGCTCTGATATATTTTGAAAGTCAAGCCAGAGAACTCATTAACTTTTTGTTTGTCACATCTTCATCAAATATTAACATGGGCTCTTCTGTTCTCCTTGTAAGCAAAACCATCTGGACTAGAGGCCGTTAGCCAAAGAAGGGTAGCCCCTGGGGCTGTCTCATCTGGCACCAGGGCTGTTTCTGTTGTGTTGATTGTATATTTAAACCACAACTGAATTGCTGGACATCTGGTCCCAGGCACCAGTGGGCCCCAACTCATGGTCGTTCAGTGTAAACTCAAAAGGGATCCCATGTCCAGGGAGGCCAAGAAGGTCAGATGCTGAGGCCCGGTCCTTACTAATGAATAATCCAGCTTTGTTCTGAGGTGCCAATTAGCACTGGAGACTGGTAGTTGGCAATGTGTTATAGCATGAACCTACACACAGCTCACTTACATAGCTTGGGACGTCAATCAAGTTCTAATGAGCCTTTCACAAGCCTTGGAGCCTGGACTGTGCCAACTTTCAGCCAGGCAGCTTGTGAGAGCCTTGGGCTGAAAGTGGTCTTTGCAATATCCAGAGTAATTTGGCTCTCCATAGAAGAGCCTGCTGGTGAATGGATGTTAGAAAACCCTTTCTGTGCCCAGTCTGGAGAAAAGGTGATGTGTCTATGACTCTCGTTGGAAACATGGCTTTTTAGCACATGCTTTTAGTTCTAGAGGTCTGTTGTTCAACATGTTGGCTGTCACAAGTTCAATATGCCCTCAGCTGATGTTCCAGAGGATGATTTCCCAGAAAAGTCTGCTTTAATTTCCCTCCAAAATCACAACCCTGGCTCACTGCAGCACTGTTTTATAGGTAAGTGCTGCTTTTTTCTTCTAAGTTACATGGCTTAGTGCAGGGGCAGCCATCACTGCTGATCAGTTGATGCAGAAGGGCACATCTTCATTCATCTCCAAAGTGAGAGAGATGGAGACAGAAGGTAGTGCGAAATAGTTATCCCTGGCACCTCCTATTCCTTATACCAACATAAAATAAACATAGTGTAACATGGGCCTAGCACTGCCAGTCCCAGATAGTCACAAATTATGAGTCAGAATGTTTGGTTTGATATTTTCTGAATGATATATTCTGACTTTGTTCTAAAAAAGCAAGGCTTGTGGCACTTAAAGACTAGCAGATTTATTTATCGCATGAGCTTTTGTGGGAGAAAATCCCACTTCGTCATATGCTTTGAAGTGTCTCCCATGAAAGCTCATGCAATAAATAAATCTGTTAGTCTTTAAGTACCACAAGACTCCTTGCTTTTTTTGCTTTACTAGACTAACATGGCTGCCCCTTTGGAACTTGACTTTGTTCTGTATTTCAAAATTTAGTGAGCTTATATTTTTTAAAAAAGAACCTTCTCCCCTTCACATCCTCTCCAAAAGATACAAGGTAAAAATCCCCCCAAAATGAAAGATTTTGTTTGAACTCAAATACATTTATTCCCAGATTTGTTCGTCTTGGATACAGCACTGTGAAAAATGAATTATTTACTCAGGTCTAATTAGAAGGCTTCTTTTCAGGCTAATGTCTGCACCCACAAGAGCCAGAAATGTACTTTGTTTAATAAACGAAAGCCAAGAGGCTCAGATAATCACCTGACTCAAGAATCAGGGGCGCTGTAAGAAAAACATTAAATGGGGGTGTTGGCAACAAGGCCCGGTCACTGTGTTTTTGCCATAGTTCTCAACGTTTTCTTTTCTCTAGCTTTGCTCTATCTTAATTCCTCTATTTTTAACACCCACTTCCCTTGTCCCAGTTCTTATTTTTCCTTTTGTTCTTGCTCTCTTTCCTCCATTCTCCTGTTCACCCTTCTCCTTGCAGGGGCCATATTCTGTGATTCCCTCTGTGCTGCTCTGTTGATGTAAAAGGGCTGGAAATTCCCCCTGTGGAACACCCTCTTAATAAAGGGCTCTCCCAATTATGTGGAGCTGTTGAACCAGCCCTCCACTGGCTATGCTCCTGGCCACCAGCAGAAAGCAGCTTCCCAAAGGCATGGCAGGGGTGTGGAGCTGAATTGAAATCATAGAGTCCTTGGTCCTTTAGTGAGTAAGGTGGACCAGGAGGTGCTTAATAACGCAAGGGACTTGTAACAGGAAGTCACTATCTCATTCTCTGTTTAAGCACATGGAGGCTGGTGTCTCTCTGGTCCCACTGAACTTCTTCAGCTCACACTACATGCCCAGTGCAGGGACAGAACACGTGAAACCTGATTGAATTAAGATTATGTATCTTTCTGTTCCAGGGATTGTTTGTCATTCCATGGGGGGGGGGGACTGCAGCCCTCCGGCAACTCAGAAGAATGGGGGGGGTGATTAGACAAATTGTCTGAGGCCTGGAGGAACCTCCACCTCCTGGAGGGAGAGTCTTGCATATACCAATTCAAACTGGATTCTCCATGGATCAGTGGACACTGACAGGACTTTGGGTTAAACAGCTGAATTAAAACTGACTCAGCAAATGGACAGGACCTCCTTTTCAAGAGGGCCCTCCATTCTTCCTGGGCAAGCAGTGGAAGGACTTGGCCAATTCTGTGTTCCTGTTCTGAACAAAAGGTATTATGAGCTTGAGCCACAGAAAACCTTTGTAGTGGGGTTTGGCAGATTGATCCGTAGTAGCACCCTTGCTGGACTGGGGTGATCTTTTTGAGTTTATTAGCATCTGTGCACATTCTTTAATTGCTTTTAATATGGTTTCACCTTAAAAATAAATGCATTTGCTTAGAAAGAGTCATGTGGTAACTTAACTGTGACAATTACTCTATTAACTGTCTCTGAGAAGAAAACTAAAGCAGGCTGGAGTAGGCTGTCTGATCTTGCTGAGGAATTCCCAGTAAAACCAGGGAACTCACAGTCTGGAAATACCCCAGTCAGGAGGGAGAGACGTATAGCTCTCCATTGAAGAAAGGTGACAGGCGAGTAGCTGGGAGCCTGGAGTTGGTGCCCTTTTTGGACCACAGAGAGGGAATATAGGTAAAGTTGTCCTGAACTGTGATAATTTATGAGGAGTCCTTTGACACTTTTAAAGACTAACAAATTTATTTGTCATGTGAGTGTTCATGGGAGAAAATCACAATTTGTCAGACGCTTTGACTATGAGGCATATTTCCTTCCGTTCTGTAAATTCCCCATCTTCAAGCATCTGATGAAGTAGGATTTTATCCCATAAAAGCTCTTGCGATAAAGAAATTTATTAGTCTTTAAAAATGCCACAGGACCCCTTGAGTGTTAAAGGTGTTTATCAATTCTTTCTCTGTCCAACGTGAATACTGTGATACTTAGGTTCAGGTTTTTTTCTCCGGAGACCTTGGTTTTATTCTGTTCCTGGGCAGACACACAGAATTTTTCATTCTGAAGTTGAAAGGTTATTGTTCAAACAAGGAAGAACAAGAAATTAAAACAGACATTTATATTGCAACAGGAAATTGAGGGATTAACAGAACAAACAAGCAAAACCTTTGAAGTCTCATTCCTTTTGCAGGCAAGATGTCAGTCTCACTTTTCAGAATAACCTCTTCTGGTGAAGAGGAAAGGGCAATTTTACTTTCAGTCCTGTTGTGTAAAGGGGATTTGCTTCTCCTGTTTCTACCAGATAGACCTAAGGGGAGAAGAGATAGACAGAAAAAGTAGGGGAAATAGGACTTCTGTTGATCTCTTGGAACAATGGATGAACTGTCAATTATAATTGGATGCTTTAGCTAGCAAGTTGACCATGACAGCTGTTGCTTAGATCCTGGTTCACATTCCAGTTAGGTACATTCTCTGGTTGAGCCTTTAGGCAGGCAGGAATGTGATGATTTCATCTTGCTGTGTAGTTGTCTTCAGGTTTTGATGAGAAGCCAAGACAGGGTATGTCTAAACTGGCAAATTAGTTCAAATTAAGGAGGCTTAATTCAAACTAACTTAGCCCCTGTCTACACTAGACTTTCATCAGTTTGAACTAAGGAATTCCTTAGTTTGAGCTAATGAAAGCTTAGTTTGAACTAATAAGACCTGCTGGTTTGTTCAAACCAAGCACTTAGTTTGAGTGTTAGTTCAAACTAAGTATGATGTAGACCAGGACTAAGTGTTAGTTCAAACTAAGGACAGTTAGTTCAAATTAATGAAGTGGTTGCTTTGAACTAATGTTAGTTTGAATTTGTTCACATTGTTAATTCGAACTAATAAGTTCAAGGTTAGTTCCAACTAACTGCAAGCTTATTAGTTTACAATAATGAATTTGAACTAACTTTTCCTAATGTAGACATAGCCAGAGTGAGGAAGGAAGGCAAAGAGGCAGGAGGGACAGAACAGGGTCTTACGTACCCAGTTAAGAGCACTGCAGAAGTATCCCCAGCAATGGGCTGAGGATTGAATGTCATCATCATATGATGACTTTTCAGGACTCACAGGTGAAAATAAAGTTCCTTAAATGATAGAAAGGCCTGATGACATTCCACTTCGGCAGAAGATCCTCCAGTCTGGTCAGGATGTCCAGATAGCAAATGTAAAAAATTGGGATGGGGGAGGGGGTAATAGGCACCTCTAAAAGACGAAACCTCAGATATCAGGACTGTCCTTTTAAACTCAGGACATCTGGTCACTCTAGAGCTGGTCTGCTCCTTCTGTTTTGGGATCAGGGAAGATGAGTCAAGATAAGCTAAGAGATGAATTGGAATGTGCCAAAAGCACTGGGATGCTAAAATGGGCTCTGAAGAAGCTGGAAGCTCTTCTGTCTTGTTGGATTCCCTCAGTGAGAGTTCCTGCAGTGGGGCCAGAATCCTTTAGTCCCTACAGTGTGGAAAGTTAGCTTCTCTGGATGTCTCTCACACCATGGGCATTGCTGGCTGGGGGAGGGACCCGGGGCATGGGCCCAGGCCCTGCCCCCAGCCTGCAGGTCCCGGCCCCCTGGCCAGGGCCAGGGCCAGGTGCCGTTGCGCCGCCATGGGGAGCAAGGCCCCGCATCCCTGGCTGGGGATGGGGCCAGAAGTGGCCGTGGCTGGCGGGGTCCTGCATCCCCAGCTGGGGATGGGGCTGCTGCCGATGTATGCGACTGGGCCCTGGATTGCCCGCCACAGCCACGGGCAGCCAGGCCCCAGATCCCTGGCGGGAGAAGGGGCCGGAAGTGGCCACAGGAGGCTGGGCCTTGCATCCCCAGCCGGGGACGAGGCCGTTGTGGCCGCAGGTGGCTGGGCCCCGGATCTCCGGCCCAATTCCGGGGCACTGGCACTGAGGTTCAGGGCACATGCCCCAGGGTGCCCAGCACCAGCAATGCCTCTGTCTCACACACGGGGGGTGAGCTGGTGCCTTGTGGAGTTCAAAAATCCAAAGAACACTATAATCTTTTAAAAATCTCTCTCTCTTTTCTTTTCCCATTGACGTCTGCCTTGTGATTGTTGACCTTGGGGGTTGGTAAAACTGAAATTGTGTTTCTTCCCCTAAATCTTTTACATGCTGAAATGTGATTCCCAAGCTGATGGTGCCCTTTTGAAAAGTTCAAGACATGAGGAAAAAGCACATAAGAGAAAGAATGATGGAACCTTTAAATAGTGCTGCTGGAGGGAGGGCTGTTGAATGCATGGGCTGGGGTCTTTAATTAACAAAGAGCTTAAAAACATATTGTATAGATTTTCTTTCCTTTTAGCAGAAGAAAAAAATATAGCAGGCCACATTCATCCCAACCAATACAATTATGTCAGGGAGGAGCTAAAGCCATACTGCTCTGTCCACTAAACAATCTCAGGCTGAATTCATGCTACAAACTTATGTCAGGATAACTATGTCATTTGGACTGTGACAAACTATGCCCATGAGCTGCGCTGTTATACTGACCAACCCCTGGTGTGGACAGTATTATGTCAATGGGAAGGTTTTCCCCAAATAACATAATTACTGTATTTCACAGAGTTAGATTAACTACCCTGACAGTGAAAGCTCTCCCATTGGTGTGTTTTAGCATGTCCACTGAAATTTTGTACTGGCAATGCAGCATTTAAAAGGTAGATCTTCCCTGACCTGTTGAAAAACCAAGGAGCGAAAGAGCTTAGTCCAGGCAATGACCCAAATGAAAACATTGTGCCTCAAAAAGTCATGAGCTCGGCCTAAAAATGATGACTTAAAAATAAAATTGCAGTTCTTTCTCTTTGCTGTCTAGGTGCCTTTGCTTCACACATTCAAATTGCTCAGCAATTATGAAGGCTAGAAACTTATTGTTTTTTATTCTAAATGAAAGCTGAGGCTCTCCCTTGATCACATCACTCCAGGAACGGGGGTTTTAAGAAAACCCCAAATATCAACAGACTCTTAATTAAATCCTGAGAGCTTGCAACACAGAGGTGGTATAATTTGACATTGTTTTAAATTAAATTTTACTATTTGTATTTTCTATAGTAAAATTTACTGGACAACATTCATAATACTTTTAAAGACAACAAATTTATTTATTACATGAACTTTCTTGGGAGAAATCACCCTTTGTGAAATGCTTGAGAATGGAAGGCTTACTGTATGTTTTCCATTTTCACGTGTCTGGTGAAGTTGGATTTCTCCCACAAAAGCTCCAGCAGTAAATAAATTTGTTAGTCTTAAAAAGTGCCACAGGACAACTTGTTTGTTTTGCTGAAATAGGCTAACATGACTATGCCTCTGGGATTTATTAATAACAGTCTTTATTTTTTGGGAAAAATCATTCAGATCTTTCTCCAGGATTTTGGTCAATAAATTATTGCACTATAACAAATAACTGATCCTATGAGATAAGTGCATTAAGAAAGTTAGGGTTTGATTCTCCAAACATTTAGATCAGTAATTTTAATCACAAGAACATCCCATTAAATGTATAACAATTTATGGACCTAAATATTTATAGTGTTGGGCCTTTAAAATGTGGCTACTTGTTGCTAATTAGTAGTCTTATCCAAAAAAGGCTTTGCATTTTAATCTAAAACCCTGTTAGGGCTTCTAACAAAATGGGTATGTCCACACGAGAGTTTTATTTCAAAACAACAGCTGTAATTTTGAAATAAAACTTATTAGGTCCAGACGAGGTTTTGTTATTTCAAAAGGATGGGACTTGGTCCTTTTGAAATAAGGGCGGTTATTTCGAAACCACTAAACCTCATCTGAAATTGAAATAATCCTTGTTTCAAAAGGGTTGTTTCGAAACAGCGTGGTAAGAACACGTTGTTTCGAAACAACCCCTGTTTCAAAACAGGGGTTTGACCTTCCTCCCAGGGCATATGGCACACTGGGAGGAAGTCCCATCCCCCCCTCAGCATCCTGGCCAGGTTACTGAGGGGAGTTGCAAGGGGGGCAGCGGGTGCCTGAGCTAGCTTCGACCATGGCTCCCCCTTGCCAGGAGCAGGGGGGGCGGGTGCCCAAGGCTGCTTTGCTCCCCCCGCCCCCAGCAATGGGAAGCGGCAGGCGAAGCTGGCTGGGGTGCCCACCGACTCCCCTGCTCCCGGCAATGGGAAGTGGTGGGCAAAGCCTGCTGCTCTCCCATTCCTGGTGTAGGGGGGGCGGCAGGCACCCCAGCCAGCTTGGCCGGCTGCTCCACCCCCTAGCGGGGCGGTGGGGGTCCTCCACTCCCTCAGCCCCTGGCCACCTGGAAGCGGCCAGGGAACATGCAGACTGGGGCTCCCCTGGCCGCTTGTGAGTGGCGGGGGGTGCCGGTTCCCCAGCCGGCATATTCCCTGGCCCCTTCCAGGCAGCCAGGGGCTTGGGGAGTGGGGCGCACAGCTCCCTACGCCAGCCCCCCAGGCACTCCCACTCGCTCCCATGCTGGGGCTGGGCGCATACCACCCCGACAGGTAGGGGCTGTGGGCACGGGCTCTGCACCTGCAGGCCCCACAGAAGCTTCCACGGGGCCCACAGGTACTTCTGAGCCCTGGCAGGGGGCTGAGCCTGGGGCTGCGGCTTCTGCAGGGCTGGCAGGTGCCCCCAAGCCCCAGCGGCAGAGCAGAGTTGAGGGCCATGGCTCCTGCTCACCCTGCAGCTTCCCTGCCAGCTTGCCCCGCTGATGTGTCCCCCACTGGCTTTTCTGGTTCCAGCTGCAAGCCAACAGCCAGAAGGGGTGGCTCCCCAACCTGCTTGCCCCACTGTGGCGGCAGCAGGGTAAGCGGGTTGGGGACCCGAGGTCTTCTCTGGCTGCCGGCTTGCAGCCCGGCCAGAAAAGCGGGTAGGAGAGCCACTGTCCCCCCCCCCTTACTACCCACTTACTCCACCACCACGGCAGCAGGGCAAGACAGCTGGGGGACCAGCTTCTCCCCCTCTCAAGCAATGGACACTTAACTTGCTGGAAGTAGAAAAACTGTTGCAGGCTCTCTCTTCAGTCTTTGTAGATGGCAAATTTGTTGTTTATGATGAGTAGACAATGATTTCTGACAAACAAACCCTTTGGGTTTCATTTAATCCCATGACAGTATAACTATAGAAACAACTATAATAAAATTATTGTCTTTTTAAAGTTTGTTGGTGACTGTGATACTCTCCTATGCAATCTGGACTGGTGAATGGCTGAGTCATCCAAGTCCCCATTCCTAGCAACTGCTTTACTGTGCTTTGCTGTGATAACCCCTACTCCTGGGGCATAGCTAGCACTCATTTTCTGGCTGGGCCCCTGAGTCTGCAGGGTGGGCCCAGACATGGGCAACTTCTGGTCAAGTGACTATTAAACAGTTACTAGTGGTGTTCCTCGAGGAATCACTCTTAGGACCAATCTTATTTAACCTTTTTATTACTGACCTTGGCACTAATAGTGGGAATGTGCTAATTCAATTTGCAGCTAACACCAAGTTGGGAGGTAATGCCAATACAGAGAAGGGGGATAGCGTACAGAAAGATCTAGATGATCTTGGAAACTAGAGGAAGAAAAATAGGATGAAATTTAATAGTAGAAAGTGCAAGATTATGCATTTAGGGACTAATAACAAGAACTTTTCCTATAAGCCAGGGATGCATTAGTGGGAAATGATGGAGGGGAAGAAGGACGTGAGAGAATTGGTTGATCATAGGATGACTATGAGCCACCAATGTGATATGCCCATGAAAAAAAGCTAATGGGGTCCTTGGATGTATCAGGTGAGATATTTCCAGTAGAAACAAGGAATTGGTAGCATTGTAATACAAGGTGCTGGTGAGACTCTATCTGGAATTCTGTGTGCAATTGTGGTTCCCCAGGTTTAAGAAAAGTGAATTCAAATTGGAACAGATGCATGGAAGGGCTACTTCAGGGGCTGGCAACTTAGGGCATGTGTGCCAAACATGGCATCTGCGCCTGTTCAGAGTGACATGCAGGACTCCCAACCCTGTAGCTGCTCTGCCCTGCTGGTCCTGCCTCCTCCAGTGGGGCCTGAGGCTGCAAGAGCCACATGTGCGGTGGATCCTGCTGGTCCCACCCCCAGAGGGGCTGCTTGGGGGGCAGCAAGAGCCAGCAAATGCAGGGTTCTTGCCATTCTAGGCCCCATGGGTGGGCTGAGCCTGCAGGAGCTGCTTTGCATGTGGCTCTTGCTGCTCCAGGCCCCTCCTCTGAGGGCAGAGCCTATAGGGCTCTTCTGAATGTGTGGCTCTTGCCACTCCAGGCACTGCCCTGGCACCTGCTGAGGGGGTGGATGGTGGGACTGATATGGAGGCTGGCAAAGGTTGCTGACCCCTGGGCTAGTAGGCTGATACAAGGAATGGAAAACATGCTTTGAGAGGAGACTCAAAGAGCTTGGCTTCTTTAGCTTGTCCAAGAGAAGGTTGAGGGGAGATGTGATTACTCTGTATAAAAAATACATGGGAGGGATATATACCAGGGAGGGAGACAAATTATTATGAGGTTGAAAATATCAGACAAGGTGAATCTGTTTGTTCAACAATCTCTGATGGAAAACAAATAAGTTATTTTGGATCATGACACATAGGCCAGCAGGTGAATAACAACTTGAAAGTCCCACTGAAGCTGGGACTTTTGACATTGCATAGAATACCTCAAAACCCACATAATTCATAAATAAGAAGAGGGAAAAGGTGATGAAGAATATTCTAGTAGACAAAATATTCATTAATTGTACGCAAAACCCTATAGCCAATGATATGAATATACCCCAACAACTTCTGGGGCAAGGGCCCAGATTTGGATGACCAGGCAGAATCTACCCTAACCTATTTTTAGAAGGATATAGAAGTGCAGACCCTGTTGGTAAGGGAAAAGGGAGATTTTTTAGACCTTAGGATTTGGAGAACAAGGTAGAAGCTTCCAATCCTCAGATTCCAGTTCTCAAGAAAGAACACCACAGACCCATCTTGCTCTTTCTTAGCTATCTAGTCTTTGTTGTTTTAATCAGTTTAAATATATCAAGTAGGTTTGCTAGATTCTGTGCTTTTTCTGTCAATTGAGGCATTGGGCTTACTTCTTGACTCCGGGGTGTGAGTATAGCAACTACAAATTTTAAGAGGAAACATAATCTATTGAATTATAAACTGCATTAGATTTCCTAAATGCATTCTGCGTGAACTAATCGGTATGTTGTATATTCATCAACTAACCTTTTCTTGATTCTATGCTTTACGCTTTTAGCAGTAAAGCATTTTTTTAAGTATCTGTGTGACAGGTACTCTTATCTTTAAATAATGAGTTGAGGATTTTAATAACTTACTCATAGGTTAGAACTTTATTGCAGGAGTGGGGGGGGTGAGGTTCTGTGGCCTGCATTGTGCAGGAGGTCAGACTAGATGATCATAGTGGTCTCTTTTGACCTTAGAGTGTGTGAGTCAGTATGAACTAGGAGCAATGATCTCAAGTTGCAGTAGGGGGAGCCTAGGTTTGATCGTAGGAAAAACATTTCCTTTTTCTATGATTCTAAATTTTCTATGATCATATGATAGGACAAGAAGGAATGGGTATAAATTGTAGCAAAGGCAGTGTAGGTTTTTCATTCTAGGAAAAACGTCCTAGCAGGGTTATTCAGCACTGAAATATATTTCCAAGGCAGGTTGTGGATTTCTGTCATTCAGGCTTTGAAGAACAGGTTTGACACACTCCTGTCAGGCATGGTTAGTTATTACGGTGTCTTACCTTGAGTTCTGGGGACTGGACTAGATGACCAACTGAGGTGCCTTCCAGCCTCCATGTCTACGGCTATGTCTTCACTAGAGGGCTCAGGTAAGTCAACTTAATAAGGTTAACTTAAGATTGATTTAATTAAGTCTACTTACAGAAGCCCCATTTATTTAAGTCAACTTTATAAAGTCAACTTAAGCCAGGAGACCAATTTAGCGTTGACTTAATAAAGTCATCGTTAAATGGGTCCTCTGGCATAAGTCAACTTTATAAGGTTGACTTAAGTGGCTTTCCTGCATTAAGTCAACTTTATTAAGTCAACTTTAATGGCCACATTTTGTTAAGTCGAATTAATAAAGTCAACTTAACCCTTAAAGTTGACTTTAAGGGTGAGAGTTATTAACTTAAGGAAGTGCTTAAGGCAACTTAATGCACCCAAATGTGGCCAGGGAATTGCTTAAGTTGATTTAAGCCTGCTAAACTGACTCAAGCCTCCAGGGTGGACATAGCCTATGATTCTATGATTGTTTCAGATCCAGTTTGTCATGTTAGGTCAAGATTTTCAAAGTTCTGCATTGAGTTCAGGGCCCAAGATCTCAGGAACATCAATGAGCTGTGCTTCTAGTTCTGTGCTAGCTCTAGGGAGAGCAACTGCATGGGCAGCAGCCTTATCTACCCAGGGTACTGGATAGGCATGGCACCCTGTAGCTTCATTTCTACCATTAGTGAAGCTAGGCTGATGTGCTACAGACAAACCTCTGGACTGCAGTGTTGTCACACCCATAGACTGTCATCGACCCCCACCCCCCACTTCCACCCTCAGTGGTCATAGGACGCCTGATCAAAAGGCCCTCGAAGTTACTGGGAGTCTCTCCATGATCTTTGGTGAGTTTTGAATTAGGCCTTCAAGAGCTGTGGCTGGTGCCCATGGAGCAAAATTCACAGCCTGGCCAGGCAGGCATTCTAAGGGCTGCAGGAATTGTGGCAGAAGGATAAGTTTCAACTCCTGCATTCATTTTCCTTCAGACTTTCTGTGGAGTGACCCCACATAGAGCCGCTGTCCCCAAGCTTCCTCCCCTGGTGAAGCTACAGCCCTGAACCAGTACATCTCACTGTTTTCTGAAACTCAATAAGCTATTGCTGCTTTGTCAGGTACAGTCACAGAAACTGAACTGAATGCATACGTAAAGTAAACTAACCTCCCCACCTCTGCCACATCATCTCAGCTGTACATCATAATTACCATGATATCCTGAGTAAACAGCAGACTCCCCCCCCCCCCGACCTTCTCAGAGTCAAAACCTCTTGTAAAGACCACTCCCCCCCCCAGGTACTGGAGTTTACACTGAGTTTAATGTGAGGAGATACTGAGATGTTACCCCACAGTGACTGTTAAAGAGCTTAATTCTCATTAGACTGCACTGGTAAGTTGGCATGTTTAGAGGAATAAGGAGATACAATGAGAAATGACATTTGACATCTTTAAAGGACTCAAAGTATATCCCCCTCTCCACAGTAAGGTTGCAATGGTGTGTCCATCATAAGCACCATTTTGTCCCTGCCCCAAAAGGTCAGCCTGAAAAATCTTTGGAGTAGCAGTGAACATTTATTGATGCTTGTACCTATACTATCTCTTTTATATGTAGGGCAGTTATTGAAAATAATTGTCATTACATAGTCTGTGCAGTCATTGCAAACACCATTGTATTTGACTATTGATATTAGAGGCAGAAAAAGGATGTTTGTCGACGTTTAGGCTTTGTCTTAACTAGGTTTTTGTTTGTAGTGGAGCTTCAACAATGATAGTAACAGTGGGTGTATTAATGTATACAAGGGTTTGGGGGCTATGGGCCTTTTAACCACAGTGCAGGTCTAGATTATACAGTGCAGCTCCCTAGGTTTTTCTTGGAAATATCCATTCAAGAACTCACCTGTAATAATCTACTTTACTAGGCTAGACTGGCTTAAAGTGCTGAAATATATTGATGGTTCTCTTTGTATTAATTACTTGAGACGTTTATGTAAAAACATACAAGGAGAATCACAATCCACACAACCCTTTGGGAACAATAGTTACAATGCCACGTTTTCAGAAAATAAAGACGGCAGAATATAATGAGGAGGAGAAACAAGAGAAACTAAGAGAACAGAAGCCCAGATCCTTCAATGTCTTTAGGTGCCTAATTTGTATTGCTTTCAGTGGACATTAGGTGACCAAATGCCTTTGGTGCTCTCAGCAGAGATCTAGAATCCACAATTTACCAGTGTGGATATGGGAACTGATTTATATTTCTCACCTTTAAAATGATTATTTTTTAATTTCTAAAATTTCCTTCAATATCACCCAAAGCTTTGCTGGGCTATCAGTCAATGATGCAATGAAACTATTTCTGCCATGCACTGAAGCCAGTATTAGCATTGGTGGGGATGGATTCCATCATCCACTATGCACCAGTTGGTTGGGGATTTTTTTATTAGATGTCTCTGTGGAGTCAATTGGTGGTGGTTATTAACATTTTAATTGTGGACACCACAAGATAAGAAAGTTGTGGTTTGAGTGCAGCACTGTTACAGTAGGCAGGCCATGTATGAGCAAATAGCAACACTTTTCCTATGGAAAAAAGGGGCCTTTTTTTTTCTTGTTGCAATGTTATATTTCATAATCCTATTTTAATTGTAGATTAATAGAATCATAGAAATAGAGGACTGGAAGTGAGTTTGAGAAATCATCAAGTCCAGGCCTCTCTACTGTGGCAAATTTAATGTTTGTCTGATCTGTTCTTAAAACCTCCAGTGACAGGGAGGCTATCAGTCTGTATAAGGAAGATAGAAATGTGTCAATAAATAGATGGAGAAAGACACAAAGACTATCCACTACTTTGCTGCATGTTGTTTTATTTTGTTAATAATAGTTCTGTGTCTCTTAGGAGTTGGACTACCCTGGGAATCAACCAGGCTGCAGCTGCAGACCCTACCATTGCCAGGGGCAGGAGCAAAAGGGAAACAAAAATGCTCCAACACAGAAAAGGAGGGGATGTGATTCTACAAAAGAAAACATTCTGTGTTCTCAGGGAGGGTTCCCAGGTGGTTCAGTTTTTTCCCTTCTCCCTACTTCTGATTTGTTTAGTCCCCCTTATGCTGCTGAAAGAAGCCCACCCTTCAGACTGTACCACGGAAAGCACCAGAGGGATAAGAGAATATAGGAGGAAGGGTATCCAGAAGTCTTCTATGGGAGCCCAAAAGCCAGACCAGCTGACTCCAGCCATGGCCTCACAGCCTCCTATTTCTTTGTCTCATACAGATGGGTCCTTTGCTCATACTCACAGCTCCCATGGCAACATGCAGCCAGAGAAATATTTTTTTTCCCAGAGATGTTGCAGTTTATTTAATGTTTAAGCATGAAGTCTATTGCCTGTGAAAACAGAGCAGCCATCTCTATGGGCAGTGCTTTCTGACTACTCCTCTGAAAACATGCAGTGGTGGAAATAGCAAGGTGACTGCGTTAGCAAAAAAGAGTTCTCATTGCTTTCTCCTCTGAAGCATTTGTCCAGTGCTTACATCCTAATGACTGTACTGGTGTCATCACATTGTCTTCAATGCAGTGATACATCTTCTGGCTCCCTGAGACCGTCTTACTGCCAGGGGAACTTCACATTCTTAAAGATGCTTCTGCACAATGAACTCCAACTCTTAAAAAACAAAATGGCTACCTTTGTACAAATTCCCTCAAATAAAGCTGACATGGCCATTTGCTTCAGGTCACAGTTTTAGAAATTTAGTCCCAAAGACTCTGGTGTATTTAGACTCTAACTTCTACTGATTTAACTGGGAGGTTGGAGCCTAAAGATCTGTGAGGATCCAGTCTTCAGTTAACATTTCACCCTGGTCCTCAACAACAAGCGTGGGTAATGCAAAGTCCATTGCAATCACTGGAAGTCTTCCCATTCACCAAAATGAACTTTGGATCAGGCTCCAAGTCAGCCATTGTGATCCCTATCCATTTGAACTGAAGACAGAACACTCATCTCCCAAGGAAGTAGAGACAGTGTTATCATGCAGAACACCTTGTAGCTGATTAAAATAAACCACTTCAATGACTAAACAGATAGATTGGAACAGCTGCCATTTTCATTAGCAGGAAACACCCACTTTCAGGGATAAATTTGTTGCATGTTCTGTTATGGCATCTAATCATACATGACATTCAGTGCTACTATCAAGGCTTTGGTCAAAGCAGATGGTGAGAGCAGAACCACTGTCGAGAGTGGGCGATAAGGTGCTCCCATTTTGTTCATTGTACTGCACATATCTGGACTGGTACAAGCTTTTATCATAAATATCATTCTGACAACAGTTTGCTTGGGATGCGGATTGTACTGATAATGAGCACAATTCATGAGAACTGCTTTGAGAGACACAATTGTGTGCTGCAAACCAGAGAGAAGAAATAGATAGCCAACTGCAGACTGCAAGTGTGCTGGCCCTGCTCCTTCCTGTTTGGCTTTGTTGTAAGATTCTTTCTAGAATGAAATTACTTCATTCCTCAGTTCCTAGCAAGGATGAGAGATGGCATTGTCACACAATCTGAAGGGAGTTCTTTGGAGAGATGTCTCTATGTGGAACTGTCTTGTAGGAAGTGTCTTTGTGAGGGACAGCTTGTGCACCATCCCTTCTGGGAAGTGTCTAAAAATCAAAATGTAGCCCTTTGTAGGTACAACACACAGAGACACATGCAAAACTCCAGCTCCTCTCCTACATATGTACAGATCTTGAATTACATGTGTGTATTATCAAGCTTAGGAACTCATCCTAAAGACCAGTCTCCCCATTCCTGGGTGTACACAACAAGAGGCATGAAGAATGAGTACTTGTGCATCTTTCTGCCATGTGGCTTGAAGAGGGTGACCTTTTAACAGAGGAGACTAAGCCTTTTCATAGACAATGGTGGAAACCCAAAGCGAAAGGTCAGCTGGTAGTTGGTGCTCTAAGTCACAAGAGGCTGCAAGAGCTGACCCTGTTGTATCTTCATGGTCACAATCTAGATTGGGAATTTCAAAGGTGTCTATGAGACCTAAGTGCAAAAATCCCTTTGGCTATGTCCACATGTACATCATTATTTCGAAATAAGTTATTTCAAAATAAAGTCCATATTTCAAAATAAGTTAATTAGAATTAAGGGAAAAGCTCAAAGTGAAATAGCATGTCCAAACACAGGATTTGCTATTTCATTTTAGGAGAGGGTCACAATGGGAGGTGTGGCAACATGGCCTCCTCTCTGGGCCATGCCCCTACCCAATAAGGAAGGCATCCTGGGAAGGAGAAGGTCAAAAGTATTATTTTGAAATAATGGTTATTTCGAAATAACACATCCGAACGGCGTTATTTTGAAGTAACCATTTCGAAATAACAGCCGTTTCGATTTAAAGGAGGTTTAAGCTATTTTGAAATTATGGAGCCTGTCCTTTCGAAATAAGAATATGTTGTGTGGACCTAATCTCTTTTATTTTGAAATAACCAGTGTTATTTCAAAATAAAAGAGACATGTGGACATGCCCATTGAGTGTTGCAGGTATTAGGCATAGGATCACCATACTTCTGTGCAACTGTATCTAAGGACCAGAGAGCCCCCATACGCTATTGTGCAGCACATAGCATCTCTCCAATCCAAAGCTGCTTCTTGCAGGGTTGGTCCCCTCTAGCGCCTGTGTCCTCACTCACACTGATTCTCTCACAGTGATGTTTTTTTCAGAAGGCTTTTGTGAAGATGCAGCATAGTGTTGACCCTGCCTACAATGCCAAGCCACTGTAGCTGGTGTTCAGGAGCATGCAGGGATTTATACGCTGTCAGGTCACAGTAATGCACAGGAAAGCTGGCAAGAAAGAGTAGTTTGGAAAAGAATATCTAGGCCTGTTTTACACGCAAAGATTTACAAGT
>ML681966.1:93574399-93591227 GCA_007922195.1 Podocnemis expansa | reverse complement strand
ACAAGTTTTAAATGATGGTGTAATTTTATATCAATGTAGTATCAGTTTAAGCATGCTGGATTAGATAAAACAGTAAAACAAGTTCATTAACTAAAAAGAGAGAGAGTTTAAGTGAATACAGTAATGAAGTATAGAAATCAGAAATGGTTACAAGAAAAACAAAGATAAAATTCTTACTGGTGCCTAACTGAAAGAACTATATTAGAGTCAAGCAAAGTTTCTCACCATGCATTCCAACAGCTTACCAACCAAATGCTCAGGTCAAGATCCACCCCAGCCCCAAGTCTAATGTCTCATTGTCTTTGTCGTCATATGTGGGATGCCAGAGACAGACAGAGGGAGACAGGAGGATGGTCTTTGAAGGTGTTTGCCTCTTCTTTTTATGGTCCCCCCCCTTTTGAAAAACATTTCCAGCTGGGAGCAAGGTGACACTGTTTTTCATCATTAGACTCAAAGCTCTTCATGGGGAAATAAATATCATATTCTCCTTTTCCACATAGAGAACCTGAGCCATTGGGAGGGGGATGTGATTTGGCGAAGGCCACCCTGCAGATTGGTGACCAAACCAAGACTGAACCCATATCTCCTAAATTGTGGTCTGGTGTGATATCCATAGGCTGCACTGCCTATGACATAGAAGAATGTCCACACAGTGGTTTGCCCCAGTTTATTTGAATCAGTTTTAAACCATTTGGAATTAAAACATGTCATTTCTCTGTTGACACAAACCATCAGTCTCTGAATCCTTTTTACACATGTGATTAAGGCTTGGCCTCATATTTAAATATCAGCACTCACCTTTTTTCCAGAAGTACAGTGTATGTCTATTTTAAAAAAAACATGTTTTGTTAAAATCACTTCCTAATATATTGTATATTTATTAGTTCAGCTGTAAAATAAAAATGTTTGCCCCATATCTTGGGTAGGTTGAGAGTGTGTCTGAGTTATAGGTTCTTCCCTTTAATTTCATAAAATGGTCCCCTACTAATAGGGGACAGCGATGCGGGTAAGTCAGGCACCAGCTCCTGCCAAGACCAGAGGCATCAGGTGACCACTGACAAACTCATTGCTGAAAGTCAGACCAGCTTATGTGTATGTTTGTATTGGTCAAGACAATAAGTGTGTGCAGTGTTTAAAGTCTGTAAAATGCTTGTAAATTGCTGCATGCATTAATCTCACTTGTAATGCCTAGGTCCCATGCTATAAGTAATATGTACATTTTCCTTGGTAACAGTAAAAATGCTGGCTCTCAATCTGTTAACTCAGGCATGAGGAGCAGCTTCCCCATCCATCAGGAAGGAATATCAAAAACTAAATGAATCATTGTGGGAACACCACAATACAAAGACTTGGGGTGTGTTCACACAGCAGTCTTATTTCGAAACAACAGAGGTTGTTTTGAAATAATAAAGGCCATGTTTACACGATGCACTGTTGTTTCGAAACAATGGGTTCCGTTGTTTCGAAACAACAGTGTTGTTTCTAAACAACTTAAACCCCATGTGGGGACGAAACAACGTTGTTTCAAAATGATTGTTTCGAAACGATGCCATCTGAACATGTTGTTTTGAAACAATGGTGACTCGTTTAGAAATAACTGTTGTCTGAACTTGCTATTTCACTTTGAGCTTTTTTCCTTAATTCGAATTAACAAACTGTTAATTCGAATTAACTTATTTCGAAATAAGGCGTTATTTCGATACAACTTTTATCAAAACAACTTGTATCGAAATAACCCTCTGTGTGTGAACTTAGCCTTGGTTAATGGCCCTCTCAGACCTGTGTGTTCACACCCACACAATATAGTAGCAATATGTGTTCAAGGTATATTGAGAGGTGTCATTTAAACACTCATAAGTTGCTGATCAATAATGCCATGGCATAATTCACTGAAGTTATGAACATTCACAGAAATCATGACTGAAGTATTGTCTCTAGATAAGCCTGGGGAGTGGCCAAACTAGCTCCTCAGAGACAAAGGGCAAGATGATGCCTCAGCCAGATGTCAACAGGGATGATGGAGAATTAGTGCTCATTCTTTGACAGTGAAGAGGGGTATGGACAAACATCTGTGTTTTAGGATAGAAACAACACGGAGATTCCTTCCATGCGGACTGCCTGTCACTTTGCTACTAGCTGTAAATGTTTCTCAAAAGGGGTGGGGGGGCAGGACCATAAAAAGAAGGGGCAGACACCTTCAAAGACCCTCCTTCTGTGTCTGGCTCTGTCTGTCTTCGGCATCCCACATATGAAGACAAAGACAATTAGACTTGGGGCTGGGGTGGATCTTGACCTGAGCATTTGGTCAGTAAGCTGTTGGAATGCATGGTGAGAAACTTTGTTTGACTCTAATATAGTTCTTTCAGTTAGGCACCAGTAAGAATTTTATCTTTGTTTTTCTTGTAACCATTTCTGATTTCTATACTTCATTATTGTATTCACTTTAAATCTCTCTCTTTTTAGTTAATGAACTTGTTTTACTGTTTTATCTAATCCAGTATGCTTAAACTGAAGTGTCTGAGTAACTATTTAAGATAATAAACTAGTCTACTATTCCCTCAGAAAAGCAGTGAATTTAACAGAGTCAGACTGTTGAGGAGGGGCTGGACAGTCTAGGACACATACTTCTGGAAGAAGACCTGGGACTGCGTATGTGTTGGAGTCATCCTGGCATGCTGCAGTGACACACAGACACTTGAGGGAGTGACTTGCCTTCTTGGCAGAATGTTGGTGAGCAAGGCATTGTAAGGCGCCCAAGGGTGCAGGGCAGAGGTGATATTGCCCCCACTGTCCTGGATTGTCACAAACATTCACCTCTTGGAAGCTGCTACTATTCCTCAATTGTGGGTAAATGCACCACACACCTCTAGATACATTGTCTTGCAAGTTAACACTCAACAGTCCTCAATAACACTTGCTAGTTCTTGAGAATTCAGTCCTCCACACTCCAGTGGCAGCATTGGCAGGACATGACAGACATCGCTTCTCCCTTTGGATCTGGCCAATTAGCAAGAACAGATTAGTTTGTCAGTAGCTGATGACATCGTGCTTTGCTTTTACTTTGATTCTTTCATCTCTTGATGAGGCACACAGATTGTGCTGCTTTCGTATTGCATCTGGGCTCTCTCACACCGTGGCTATTCTGACCTGCTCTCCATCAAGGCCTGCATGAGCAAAGAGGCAGCAGAATAGGTCTGACACTTTTCTGTGCTTTTTATCTTGGCAATCACGCTGCATTAATAAGGCTTGCATTCTGCATGCACAATTCTGCACACCCTGCTCTGTAGTGGCTCTGATTCAGTTTCCACATGAATGCTTTTCAGGATGCTGGTTACATGCTTGAACTGCAGTGATGATCAGAGCACAACTTAGGCCTAATCTGGTCCTCTGACAGAAACAAAGCTCTTGAGGCAAATAGTATTGCCCAGAGTTCATGTCCATCCTCAGCTATATTATGTTATATAAGAAGAATGATTGCTTAAGGCAGAATGTGGGTTAAATCTGTGGGTTAAATTTAGAGGAGAGGGCAACAAGGGGGATGTCGTGGTGGGTGTCTGCTATAGACCTCCAGACCGGAAGGAGGAGGTGGATGAGGCATTCTATGGACAACTGGCAGAAGTTTCCAGATCACAGGCCCTGGTTCTCATGGGGAACTTCAGTTACCCTGACATCTGCTGGGAGGCCAATATAGCAGTGCACAGGAAATCCAGGAAGTTTTTGGAGAGTGTTGAGGACAACTTCCTGGCGCAAATGCTGGAGGAACCAACTAGGGGCCTTGCATCTCTCGACCTGCTGCTCACAAACAGACAAGAATTGATTGGGGACGTAGAACTGAATGGCAACCTGGGCAGCAGTGACCCTGAGATGGTAGAGTTCAAGATGCTGATTAATGAAAAAAAGGAAAGAAGCAAAACGCAGACCTTGGACTTCAGAAAAGCAGATTTTGGCTCCCTTAGGGAGCTGATGGGCAGGTTTCCTTGGGAGGCTGATCTGAAGGGGAAAGGCATCCAAGAGAGCTGGCTGTATTTTAAAGAATCTCTGCTAAGGGCACAGGAAGATACCATTCCAATGAGCAGAAGAACAGCAAATGTGGAAGGCACTCAGTGTGGCTTAACAGAGAACTCTGCACTGAGCTAAAGCATAAAAAGGAAGCTTACAGGAAATGGAAGCTTGGACAGACGACTAAGGAGGCATTTAAAGACATGAATATGAATCAGCTGTGTGCTCTTACTGCCAAAAAGGCCAATGGCATACTGGGCTGCATCAGAAGAAGTGTTGCCAGCAGATCGAGGGATATGATCATTCCCCTCTGTTCAGCACTGGTGAGACCGCACCTGGAATACCATGTCCAGTTTTGGGCTCCCCACTACAAAAAAGACATGGACAAATTAGAAAGAGTCCAGAGGAGGGCAACAAAAATGATCAAGGGGCTGGAGCACAAGACCTATGAAGGAAGATTGAAGAAATTAGTCTTATTTAGCCTGCAGAAGAGAAGACTGAGGGGGGGATTTGATAGTAACCTTCAGCTAGTTGAAGGGATGCTCCAAGGAGGACGGAGCTTAGCTGTTCTCAGTAGTAACTCAGCTGTTCTCAGTAGTTTCAAGTTGGAGCTGGGGAGGTCAAGGCTAGATATTAGGAAAAACTTTCTTACTAGGCAAGTGGTGAAGCATTGGAATAGGCTACTCTGGCTGGGATAATGTAGTGGGAAGGGTCCTGCTTTTTTGGAAGGGGGTTGGACTAGATGACCTCATGAGGTCCCTTGCAACCCTATAATTCTATGATTTTACATCTTGTTGCTGGGGTGTGAGCTTGGTAGCTGTTCTTTATAAAATTCTATGTAAAGGTAGCATGATGCAGTGTAAACCGTTGTCGTTATGTATTAAGGAACAAGAATAAAAAAACAAAGGAATTTCTATCCTTTCTTTTCTTAGCAAAGGTGTGGGTTTTTTTTTTTTTTTGACTGAACAAGACTGGGCTAACAATATGTCAAAGTGAACAACATGGAGGACATGATTTTTAGGTGCATGGACCCAGGCCATGGCCAAAACTCTGAGTGCGATTGCATGCCTAACTAAATGTTGCATGTATGCTCACAGTTGTAAGCGTGCATACAAATTGAGTATTTGAATGAGCATGGCTTGCTAAACACAAATCACTGGTCACAAATTGAGCATTGAAAACAGTGGCATCCCAAATTGGTGGGTACTTTTGAAAATTTTGATCCCACTGGCTATGTCTGTACTTGCAATTTAGTTTGAATTAATTAGTCTTAATTCAAACTAAATTAGTGTATGGCCACACTGGCTTTCATTAGTTTAAACTAAGGAAGTACTTAATTCAAACTAAGGAAAGCTTAGTCTGAACTTGTAAAACCTGCTTTTAGTTCAAACTAATGGTTAGTTCAAACTTATTACTTCAAACTAACCCAATGGAGCCGCATTCTTCCTCCCAGGGTGCATGGTGTCAGGATGGAAGTGCCTTCCTCTTTCTATGGGATTGGGTGGGGGGGGGTGGCCCTTCTTGGTGGCCATGTTGCCCCCCTTCGCATGGTGCCCCCCCCCAATCTGAACTAGCGAGTCCTGTGCATGGACATACTAGTTTGATTTAGGTTCCTAGTGTGGACAGGTTAGTTAGAACTAAGTTTGAATTAATCCAGATTAGTTTGCACTAATTAATTCAAACTAACTTAGTTTGAACTAGTATTCTTAAGTGTAGACATAGCATCTGCGCCTCACTTTCCTCATTTGCAAAGCAGTTCTTTCACTTATTGTAAGTGATGTGAGGCTTCACTGACATTTGTAAGCCACTCATGGATACATGGGTAAGAAGTGATCTAATGCAGTGGTTCCCAATCTTTTTCAGGCTGAGGACCCCTTTTTAACAAAAAAATCTTTGTGGCCCTCCTGGCTGATTATGTAATCTGGCATGCACCACTGGGACAGCTGGCGAGCAGCGCTGCCACCACCATTGCCCATGCCCCTGGGGAGCCAAGCTGCGGCAGCTATGGCCCCTTGACCTTGCCCCTGCTGGAGAACTGCCATGGTCCCATTCCCCTGCCAGGATCTGGCCATGGTGGGGGAGAGGCAGCCCTGGCAGGGAGCATCAGGGCTGTAGCTGGATTCCAGCCCTGATAGGGAAAGGTTACACGGACCCTCTGCAACACATTTTAGCCTAACAGTGCATGGTGGGCAGGCTAATACTATGGAGTCAGCATGCTCTGTGGAAATTAAGTGCTTTAAAATAAACAGCAGGACTGAGAAATCTACTGTTTAGTGGAGATGGGCTGCTCATAAAGGAGGAGCAGAGCTGTAGCTTATGTGTCTGAGAGTCACTTTGCAAGGTTTTGTGATAACCGGGTCTATAGATTTACCCTGCTTATACTCACTTTTCACAATTGAGTTCATAGGTCCATAAATTGTCACAATAGTGTAGAACAACAAATGTGAATGAGGAGAGGTGTGGAAGTGAGACAACCAGGCTGAATTAGTCTAAACAAAAAGGCTTCCTGCTATAACTCAAGGACCGTGTTATGATCATGCCTGGTAAACAAGAGAAGTGTGGAATTAGAAATCAGCAAATTGAGACTGGTGTGTGTGACTCTAGGCCTCCCTATATCATACCATACGCAATACTGCTATGATTTTTGTACAGTGTACGTCGGGACCAGCTCCAGATGAATCCCAAACATCACTTGGGATGATGGCCATTGTCTATTACCTCCCCCCCAACAATGTGTTCTTTTCTTTCCCTACCTTATTCTGGCTCTCTCTCTCTCCTTTTCCCTTCTGTCTAGTGTGCCCCCCTATGCTGCCTCATGTCTTGCAGCCCTCCTGCACAGGACAGGAGGGGGCCTCAGCCACACCCCCTATGTGCCTCAAGGAGGGGGGGAATCTGTACAAGTCAGGCCTCTGCAATCTGCTGAGGGGCTGCAGTGGGGTGTTGGGCTGACCTGCACTAGGGCCAGATCGGAGGGCCCTGGCCTGGGCTGCAAAGTTTTGGGGGCATACTCAGTGCCCCTGACCTTCCCCCTCATGGGCCAGAATGGCAGCAGAACAGCTATGGTCCATGGTGATGGAATGGGGACTGTTCAGTGCTGCAGGGGACCCGAGTCAGAGGCCACCCTCCCTCCCTGCTCAACTCTGCACAGTTTTCCACACCATTTCCAGCTGGCTGGTTGGTCCACCCAAGGAGGTAGGGTGGGCTGGCATGTGGCCATGGCTCTGCAGGGCTTGGGGCTGGGGTGGACTCAGCCAGCCCTGCCTCCAGCCCCTGCAGAGCCCTGGCCACATGCTGGCCTGCCTTGCACCACCCCCTGGGGTGTACCAGCTGCCTGGGGGTGAGGCAGGTACAGAATGCTGCACAGTGAAGCACAGGGAGGGCCCCAATCCCCCCTCAATGCTGAACAGGCCCCGGAGGCAGGGGGTTAGCATGGGTCCTGTCCAGTCATGGGGCCTGGGGTGGTCACCCCACTAGCTCCCCTCAAAGACATCCCCACTCAGAGTGGCTGATAGGCCCAGTATGCTGGGCCTGTGTTTTTCCAGCAGTGAGGTTGCAAGTGAGAGTCAACACCAGAGCCAGAAGCTTCATGGTCTTTTCTGCCCCCCTTTGTGTATATTTGTCTTTTGTCTTCTGGACATTAACAACAATGCTATCCCAGCTCACTGACCCTCTTTTCTTTCTCCCCAAAAGGACAGTTACTGCCATCTTTGATACTATTTGAGGGCTTGTGTATGCTACTACTTTTGCTTGTATAGCTTATGTCTCTCAGAAGTGTGAAAAACACCTACCTGAATGACATAAGCTGTACCAACAAAAATGCTAGTATGGACAACATTATGTTGGCAAGAGAGCTTCTCCTGCCACCATAGCTATGGATGCTGGTGGATGTGGCTGTTTTATGATGACTGGATAGCTCCCTCCTCTTAGGATGGCTACATGAACAATCTTATGCTGGTGCAGCCACAGCAGTACATCTGTGCTGCTGTAGGCTTGTAGAGTAGACATAGCCTAAGAGATTGTTAAACAAGAGTCTTTCCTTATGAGAATTCTCTCCAGCTAAAGGGAAAGGGAGCAAGGGACTTTGCAAAAATGAAAGTCTTTACATTTCAGATACTTTCACTTTTTCCCTTCTTTTTGGTACCTTTAATACAATGTTAAAAGGATGATTAATAGTTTGTTTGCAAGGAGCTAAGCAGGCTGAGTTCTCTATATACCAGCCTTGTTTAATGCTGTGTAATATTGGACAGGGACTGGCTTATGTTAACATCTTTCGCTCATCTACTGCAGCTAAATTAATACTACAGAAATCTCTTAAGAGAGGAGGCTAGGTAAGAAGCAACACATCTCTAGAACAGGTTATGCTATAGTTCCTCTGGCTGACTGTGGATCAACTTAGAGCTCTTGAGGCAGAGCTAGCCAATGATAAATTGGGGCCTGGAACGTGGGGCTTTGGGAGGGTGGGGAAAGAGTGATGGAACCTTAGAAGAACTTCAGGTTAGATGGGAAGGGTCTTTACACTGCCAAGGAAAAACCTGAGTCAGATACCATTCATAATACAATCAGATATGCTGCATTAGACTCTTAACTCCATGCATGGTCTATTCTCCATCAGTGAGTTCCTGCCTGAATGGAACAGACTTCCGGGGTCACTGTGTTTAGTTCTGCTACCACAGATAACCCTGTCACATGATCCCATTCATAAATTTATGATGCTCTATCCATTGCTTAAGTCCAGACTGGTTGTTTTTCTAAAAGTAATTAATTCAGGGAAATTCTATGGCTTGTGCTGTGTAAAAAGTCAAATTAGATGATCACAATGATCTTTCTGGTTTTAGAATCTATGACTCAGAACAAATTGGGTTGTGTTTTGTAGCCAAATTCTATAATTATTTTGGAATTTGGAATAGCCAATATAGATTTAATAGGCAAATTTGAAAGATGAGTGTTCTAGTCCAAATTGACTACAGGTATATTAATTAGAAAGGACTTCCTCCCAGAAAACAAATGCTTGAGAAGTACACAGATTTAGGATTTTATGACAATTCTTTTATTGCTAACAGCATAGAAGAGCAAACGATGGGTAAGAATATAAATGGATAAATATAGACTAAAATGATAATGAAATACATCAATACATTTTTAAGATAGCCATGAGCAATATTACACCTAAGATTTCCTATACTCTAAAATACCTTACAATTGTAAAAGTTATACTCACAATTGCAGTGAAGATAAGTTGAAGTACTGAACTAACAATTCTAATACTATTTAACTCAAATAAAACAAAGAAAACTTAACTGAAGCAAGTAAGGTAGAGCATAATCATAGGTCTATGAAGATCTTCTCTTGAGATAGCTGAGCTCAGGTTCAGGAAATGGAAGCTTCAAACTCTGCGAATTTTGGGGCTTTAAGAACCCTTTTTGCACAATATGGGGAGGGGTTGCCTTTTATGCCCTTCCAAAAATAAATCAAATTTTCTGATTCTTCTTGGCCCAAATATGGGTTTTGACAAAACAAAAACAAAAAAAACCAAACACCTGCCCCAAAACTGTGGGGGTGATCTCAAATTATTGATTCAGGGGTTCATTGATGTATTTCTCTAGAATGTTCCCTTTTACCTTTCTCTTCTTTTCCTATTTACCACCTTGTGAGTTTTGTGGTGGGTCCGCAGACATGTTTTCCACATATTTGTCTGCAAAACGTGATCAAAATAACTTATCTGGTATCTTCTCTTAAAGTCTGCAAGGCCTACGATCACTTCTTACTTAGTTAGCTTTCTTCTACTGAATAGCAGATAGATGCAAACCTTGTTTTACAAAGTTTGCAGGATCTCATTCTATTGTACAGCACTTACTTGCAGACTTCATCACTTCTTTGGCAAAGACCTGAAGGATGTTTGCATTTCCAGCTTCCAGAAAGAACTAATACTAAGCTATTTACTTATCCTAAATGAAATACTATAGAACCATAATTTCTAGGTTTTATAAAATGGAAAATATACCTATATAAAATAGATAGTGAATAATATTATGAATGCAAGCTCAATATAGGTATAGTCAAAGGCTACACTTTGCCCTGCCCCCCCCACTTCTAGTCTAATTTTCCAGATTTTTTCAGAACCACATTCTTCTTATGGTTAGAAACCCTCTTCTAATGTCCAGCCTAAATTTATTCTTACAGTCTGAACTTTTGGATGTTAATCCAAAAGAGAAAGACATTTCCAAAACTTTGAGGTACACCTGTCATAGAATGGTTTGCTTTACTGCTTAAGTGGTTTTCTTTGATTACTTCCTCTATGCATTGAGCTTTAATAGTCTCTTGGAAATCTATACGTGAGTAAAATGTGGCGTTCTTGTGAGAGATCATTGGAATGGACAGATATCATGCTAAGGTGGACGAGAGATTTACAGGGAAATTCAGCAGAACTTGTGCACCTAACTTCCTTAGACATTCTTGAATTTCTCCTCTATGGTTCCTGTTCTACTGACTATCTCCAAGTCAGTGATTTCCAGACACTGACTAGCCTGAGCAACAATAACCCCAGGCACCCATATCAACATTTAAAACACTGTAATCACCAAAGGAAACAAGAACAACCCACCTCTGCATCACACATCGTAAATTATTGATGATTTCAAACTCTTACTGAAGATCAGTCATGGTCTTTGTTCAATGTCAGACTTCATACATCTTTGTTGAAAGCAAATTAAGCCAAAAGTTTTGGCAGAAAGATCCCAGTAAAAAACCAATAGTGCCTAGCAGTCTTCACTGAGCAATTTAAATCATTTCCTTTTGTCCAAAGGCTCAAACTCTAATGAAACCGCTTTCTCAGCTTGGTTCTGATGGCAGTTATGTGTCCTGTGCAGATTAGAAAGAGAGCAGTGCTCAGGCCAGGTACAACGTTATTAAAGAGAAGGTGGTCACTCATCAAACTCGGAACACAATTACTTTCCAACATCAGCCATTGGAGCTACTGTAGCTACTATAATCATGATTCAGTTCAATCAATGCTTATCAGTGAAATCATTCAAATGATTACCATCTATTGCTTCCTTTCTGTGCCTATGAAATCTAATCAGCTGCCTCCCCTGATTAGTAGGTCTATGTAATTCCTTTTTTAATTAGTGGCACACTTTCTGAGTTTGTCAGTTACTATGGTACTGTAAGGCTGATCAAAGGTCAATAGATTTGAGGACAGCCTATTCATTCATCACTGTAAAGAGTCCAGGATAATGAAATAATCAAACTGGTCTCAGATCACAGCATTTTAGAGACTCTTATAGCATTTGAGACACCTGCTCCTTTATAGCCTTCTCCTGCTTCCCTGCATGTCATTAAGAGTCTTGATGCTGACTTCACTGCTAGGTGGTTCAGCTCTACTGAACAGTCAGCTTCCAAAAAACTCAGGGGCATGCCCGGCACAACTGAATGTCTGGATTAAGTAATGAACCTGTAAAGGTTGTACTCTGTTTGAGAAGAATACATTAGGACACACATGTTCTATGCCATTTAATAAGTGTTGAGCTGGGCACCAAAGAATTGGCCATTTTGACCTGTCTATTCACAGATTCATGCATAGCTCATGGAACCAGTAGATCACCTACTTTGCCCTCCTGCTTAGCACAGTGCGGAGAACCTCAGTCAATGCATTAGGACTGTATTGAACTGTAGTAGGGAAGAGCAGTTGCCCTCCGTCCAGGATGCTGTTGGTTGCCAGCACTCCCCCTGCTAGCCTGAGGAGGTGTTGCCCAAAAGCCCTACCCTGAACCAAAGAGATGGGCTGAGGGGAAAGGAAAACTATAAAGAGGAGCAGACCAGACAGCCAAGGAGAAGACAGAGGAGGAAGCCTGTGGCAGATCCAGCAGGTCTCCCTCCCTGGGAGGGTCAAGGGGGTGACTGCTGGTGGGCTTTCTCTCTTTATTCACCTCCCCCCAGGCAAGGACCTGGAGGAGCTTCCCTTGGTGGAGAGTTTACATGGGCAAAACCAGTGGGATGCCCACGAGAACCAGGAAGAACTCCCTTCTGCAGAGGATGCCGGTGAGCAGGCAGCATCAAGCCCCTGTGATCTAGAGCTGCCGCTGGTGGAGGGACCAGAGGAGTTACCCACCCTGCTGCCTGTTGACAGTGAAGGGCTCATTGGGATCTCATGGGGCACATATCTGGAGGACCTCGAAGACTTCAGGCTGCAGGTAACCCAAAGGGGAAATGGGAGGAAGTAGCCCAGGGGTCATGGGTGAATGACACCTGTTTTGGGGGGGGTCAGTGTTTTGGCCAGACCCCACTGACCCAGTGGCACTCTTTTGCCACTGTTAGGACCCTGGGCTGGAATGCAATGGAGTGGTTGGGCCTGTGTTCCCATCCCAGCCCTGCCTGACTGCCTTACCCTGGCCGTGGGGTTGAAGGCCATAGACTTTTCTTGTGCTCTGCCTTACTCTGCCTGAGAAGTTGAAGGCCACAGACTTTGGGATTGTTGCTGCCTTACCCTGCTTGAGAGGACTGAAGGCCACAGACTGTGGACACTCTGCCTCGCCCTACTTGAGGGCTAGAAGGCCGTGGAAATAGGGGAATTCTGCCCGACCCTAGCGAGGGCTGGGAACCATATCCCTGAAGGCAGCTCGGCTGAGGGCCGAGCCAATTACATGAACCCAATCACATGTGTTTGGGTGAAGTGTATCTTTCAGAAAGGTATCCAGTCTCATTACAAGCACCAGCCCTGTTCTTCCACAGGCAGCCCATTCTTTCCAGGTCTTTGCTCTCACAGGTTTGCTGCTCTTCAAGATCCCACTCTTCCCCTATGTTAGTTAACTGCGTTGCATCACTGAGCTTTTGATCCTCACAGCTTGCCACACCTTTTCTGGCTTCCGTGGGCTTGGCTCTGCCCTGCAGGCTCTCAGGTGCTGGGGCAGAGGCCACCTTGTGTGTGACACTGGGTGTCAGAGAGCAATGCACCAGCACCCCATATTCCTCACTGTCACATATGTATGATATATTCTGTACTGGTATGCTTTATGGGATGTCATTTGAAAAGTTTTGGTTGGCTAAACATTAATGCCCTGTTGGACTTCGTGTGCTGTCATTATGTGTCAAGGTACAACGTTTTGCTGTGTAGGTGCTACTGAAATACGTTGGCAGGTAAGTTTCTCCTGAACCAGCTTTTCAGGTACAGCAATGGAGTACCCAAATGTACTAAAGGCCTATTAAGGGGCGTCCACTTTCCCAACAGCCACCCCAAAGAAACTTCAGAGAGCATGGAAGCACATGCCCAGCAGAGGTTGCGTGACTGGGATGGGGGTGGGCCACCTCACATTATATGCAAGATAGTTCCCAGACTGGAAGAAGCTGTAAAAGAGGGGGAGTAACATCATGACTTATCATCACACCCACACAAGTCAACACCTGAAAGAATGTCTAGAAGGCAAAGGACTTGAAATGGGAGAGAGCAACCCAGGCTGGAAAACAGATGCAGCCTGTATAACAAGAATCTGTATGCCTGCTTGTGTTATTAGCCAGAGTAAGATATTGCTCATTCAAGTTATGTTCAGTATTTAGACTGTGGACTTAGTTTTAGTTCTTTGGTAACTATCTGTGATCCTTTAAGCCAACCACTGCCAATCACTTTAAAATCTGTCTTTCTGTAGTTAGTAAAGCTGTTTATATCATTTTACTTAAGACTGTGCATATTGGATTGAAGTATTTGGGAAATTTTAGCTTAGTTAAAAAAATTGGTATATAACCTCCCCACATGGAGGTGGGGAGGTCTAAGTGATACACTTGCATTGTACAGTGCTCTTTTCAGTGGAAGACAGTACCCTCCTGCAGAGCACGGCTTGGGAGCTGGGAGAATGGGCTGGTGCTTGTATCCATTGTTGGTTCGGGAGTGGCTCAGGAAGACCATTCCTCTCACCTACTGTAAGGGTGTGTTTCTGCCTGTCAGTGGCTTTGTAAGCACAATACCTGTTAGAGGTTTGTGGCTGACTGAAGCGTCACAGGCTGAGAGGAAGCCCCGAAAGTTCAGCAGTATCCCAGTCCCAAGCTGCACAAGTTGTGTGTGTGTGTGTGGGGGGGGGACTGGCACATGGCCTTTTCCAGGATCATGAACACCACACCATGGCTATGTCCACACGCAGGGTGTTGTTTTGCAATAAAGCCCTTATTTCAAAACGACTTAATTTGAAATAACCAAAAAACCAAATCAAAATAAGGGAAAAGCAGGAATCGAAATAGCATGTCCACACCGTGGACTTGCTATTTTGCTTCAGGGGAAGGGCACCATGGGAGGTGTGGCAACATGGCCGCCTCCCTGGGCCATGTCAGTGGCCATGTTGCCAGCCAATCCTATAAAAGAATAGTACTGAGTCAAACAGAGGGCATTTCTCTTTGTCTCAGTACAATGGAAATGCCAGAGAAAATAGGCATTAGGAAGTCAACATGAGATATTCAGTTTATGTGCCTTGCATATCTCCTTTTGATGGCCATCAAATTCTATGGCCTATGTAGACATGGACTCAGAATCCTACGCCTGTCATCCATTTCCCCCACCTTAGCATCATCTACTAACTTGCTAAGGATGCAATCCATCCCATCCTCCAGATCATTATTGAAAATTTTGGACAAAACTGGCCACAGAACCAACCCTTCAGGCATTCTACTCATTACTGGCTATCAACTAGACAGCAAGTCATTAATCACTACCTATTGGGCCCAATAATCTAGCCACCCAACCCACACTTCTTTAGCTTGCTGTCAAGAATACTGTGGAAGAGCATATCAAAGGCTTTGCTAAAGTCAATAAATATCATGTCCACTGGTTTGCTTACATACAGTCATTCATCTTATTATATAAGGTTGGTCAAACATGATTTGCCCTTGACAATCTACGTTGACTGTTCCTGGTCCCCTTGCTCTCTCCCAGCTGGCTCAGAATGAATTCCTTGAGAAACTATTACATGATGTTTCCAGGGACTGAGATGAGACTGAGTGGTCTGTAGTTCCCCAGATCCTTCTTCTTCCCTTTTTTGAAGATGGGCACTGTATTTGCCTTTTTCCAATCAGCTGAAACCATATCCAATTGCCATGAGTTTTCAAATAAAATAGCCAATGTCTGTGCAATCACATCAGCCAACTCTATAAGCATCCTCAGATGAATTACATCAGGCTCTGTGAACTTGTGCATCTCCAGCCTTTCTAAACAGACCTGAATTTGATCTTTCACCACTGAGAGCTGTTCCCCGGCCCAGAGGCAGCACCAAGAAGCAGGGGTCTGACACCATCCCGGCCCCTGCCAACTCCGAGACAGACACCGGGACATCGCACCGGACCTCTGGAGCCCCTCTGGGTGAGTATTCCATGCAGGGCTGGGTCTGTCCAGGTCATGGGCAGTGAGAGGGCACAGGGCTGGGCACTGGGGCAAGTAGGGCACAGGATCAGTGGGTGCAGAGGCCCTCCCATGGCCACAGGTCCCTGAGAGACAGGTGGCACCAGGGTCACAGGCCCCTGTGTGCCTGGGGGTGGTTAACAGGGGCTGGGTGTCAAAGATGCAGCCGCATCTTGGGCAGGGTGGAGAGCATGCAGGCCTCGCCACTGGCAAGTGGCCTTGGGAGACCCCCTAGAGCAGGGGTACTCAAAAGGTGGCCCGCGGTCCACAATGCGGACCGCAAAGACCTTTCCTGTGGACCGCGACAGCAGGGGTGTCACTGGGGCGGGGAGAGACCCGGGGCACGGGCCCTGCCCCTGCCCCCAGAAGGCAGGCCCCACCCCCCAGCCAGAAGGGCACGCCCCCTGGCTTGGGATACAGCCGGGGGAGGCCACGCCGCTGATGGCAGCTAGGCCGCGGCGTGGCGCGGCACAGCCTGGACTGGCCCAGCCTGGCCTGGCCCAGCACGGCCCGCCATGCTGCACAGCTTCAAGCCCAGAGACCTGGTCTTCACCAAGATGAAAGGGTACCCGCACTGGCTGGCCCGGGTGAGCCCCAGCCCAGACTGCCTGGGGGCTGCCCTGCCCCTGCCCCACGCTGGGGGCAGGGTCTGAGTGTTGAGGAGCTGGGATGCTCCGGGTCATGGGGTGCTGGCGTGGGTGGTGGGGCGGTTGTTGGGGAAATGGGGTGCAAGGGTGGCTGTTGGCAGAGGTGAGGTGCAGGGGGTAATGAGTCATGAGGTGCTGGGGTGGGTGGTGGGGAAATGGGGTGCAGGGGCGGATGTTGGCAGAGGTAGGGTGCAGGGTGTAATGGGTCACGAGGTGCTGGGGTGGGAGCTAGAGTGTGATGGGGTGTCAGGAGATGGTCCCGTATCATGGGGTGCAGAGATGGGTGTTGGAAGAGATGGAGAAGATGATGGATTGTGGGGAACAGGGTTGTGGAGAGATGAGGTGAGGAAAGGGATATGGATTGGGGCAAGAGGACATCAGGGATGACAGTTTGGCAGCTGGGGTAGTTGGGTGTGTGTGTTTTTTTTTTTTTTTTGACAAAGTTCAAATGTTTTGGTCAAGGTAGGCGAAGGTCCAAATTCAAGAGAAAGCAATCCAAAAAAAGTAAAGAAATAAAAAGAGGTTGGGGTCTGTTCAAAAGCACCTGGTGGTCTCGATTTGGCTAGCAGTCTGCATATTGATGGTCTTAGGGATGAGTGAGAGGGGAGGTTCAAGGTACAGGATCCAGGGTGGGGGAGCAGGATGAATCTCAGCATGGGCGTTGTCCTATGTCATTGAGAGTTCAAATCAAATTAAATCATAGGGCTGGAGGGGACCTCATGAGATCATCAAGTCTAACCCCCTGGGAATTGAACCCAGGGCTTTCTGCATGTTAAGCAGAGGTGCTAGCCACTAGTTACTGGCTTGT
>ML681966.1:93438780-93569399 GCA_007922195.1 Podocnemis expansa | reverse complement strand
CACAACTTGTGCAGCTTGGGGCTGGGGTACTGCTGAACTTTCGGGGCTTCCTCTCAGCCTGTGACGCTTCTTCTTGAGGGGGTGGACTTACTGAGTTGACTGCTGGATTGATTGAGCAGGTCTTCACTGACTACTCAATGGAATTAAAAAGATTGAACTAATGGTGGTAAATTTGCCTCTGTCAGTGTAGGCTTGGCCTGAGTGACCTGGACAAATTGGAGAATTGAGCCAAATGAAATCCGATGACATTCAACAAGAACAAGCGCAGAGATGGAAGAATCCCATGCTGTGCTACAGACTGAGGGCCGACTAGCTAGTCAGCAGTTTGGCAGAAAAGTGGTTACAGTCAACAAGACGTTGGATATGGGCCAACAGCATACACTTATTGCCAAGAAGACTAATGGCATATTGGGCTGCATTCATAGGAGCATTGCCAGAAGATAAAGGAAAGTAATTATTCCCCTCAATTCGGTAATGGTGAGGCCACAACTGGAGTATTGTGTCCAGTTTTGGGTTCCCTGCTACAGCAAGGATATGGACAATTTGGAAAGTGTCCTGAGGACAACGACAAAAATGGTTAGGCATATGGAGCACATGACTTCTGAAGAGAGGCTGAGGGAACTAGGCTTGTTTAGTCTTCAGAAGAAAAGACTGAGGAGGGATTTGATAGCAGCCTTTAATTATTTGACAGGGGATTCCAGGGAAGATGGAACCAACCTTTTTGGGTGAGGGGCCACATTTCAATTCTTTTCTCAGTTGGGGGAGCTGGTGAGAAAATTTTTGATAGATAACACATACAAATCAATCTTATTAATTAAACTTTAATAAAATAATGATTAGTGTGATATTTGGCATTGCTTTTGCTTGCACTGTGTACAGAGGACAAGGGGGTAGGGATGCCTGTGTGAGGAGGACAAGGCAGAGAGGGGGGAGCAAGGCAGGACATGGAAGCATGGCAGAGGAGGGGAGGGGAAGAAGGGTGGGGTGGGGGAAGCAGAGCAGCTGGGTGTCCTCACTCCCTGCCAAGCACTGCTCAGGGAACTCCAGCCCCTGGACAGCTCTCTGGCCAGGCCACGCCTCCCTTCAGCTGTGGGCAGGGTGGGAAATTGACAAGGGCTCCAGCCAGTCCCAACTTCCAGGCTCTTTCGGCAGTACTCCATGGGTTGGATGAAAACCCTTGGTGGGCTGGAGTTTGGCTCCTTGGCCGTAGGTTGGACAAGCCTGAGCTAGGCTGTTCTCCATGGTAGTAGATGACAGAACTAGGAAAAATAATCTCAAGTTGCAGTGGGGAGGTCTGGATTGGTTATTATGAAAAACGTTTTCATTAGGTGGGTGATGAATCATTGGAATTGTTACCTAGGGATGTGGTAAAATCTCCATCCTTAGAGGTTTTTGAGGTGCAACTTGACAAGTCTTGACTGGGATGCTTTAGCTGGGTTGGTGCTGCTTTGAGGAGAGGGTTGGACTAGATGAGCACTTGAGGATCCTTCAAATCCTAGTTTTCTATTATTCTATGAAATCATGAGTGTTAAGGAAACCAAACCTCTCCCCCCAAGAAACCCTCCACATTTTCTGTTCTTTTGATTTGCCTTTTTTTTTTTAAATCATTTGTGTCACATTTTCAAGCTTTTTTCCTGAAGTTGTGAGGACTAGAAACAGAACTGTTTAAACAGAAAGTTGAGAGTTCACCATAATCACATACAGTAACTCTAGCAGCTGAAGGTTTAAGGAAAGAAAACCCAGCAGCTACCCCAGGACAGCAACATTGTTAATCTGGCCTTGGAGCTCTGATTGTTGCCTCCTCTTTCAGCCTTTCCCTTCACAGCCTTCATTTTTCTGCTGGAGCACTTATTTTCCTAAGAAATGGAGGCCAGTGACATGAGCTTTTCAGGCAGGCAGCTCCCTCTCCTAAATTTCAATGCAGAGTGTCACTATTTAAAGGGGAAAACACCCTTTAAATCAGGGTGGGTTTTTAGTGTTTTTCACTAACTGCATGCTGGCTGCTTTCCTGGTTTAAGCACGTTCAGTGAGGTACTGTACAGGCAAATATCTGTAAAAGTCTCTCATTGCTGCTCTAGAAATCATGCTTTCTTGCTTACCTTAGGGGAGCACCACTACACTAATCAGTAACAATGCTGATGTTTGAAATCTCAGGCATGTTAGCCTTGCCTGCTCAATGAGCAGGAGACTTCTTTTGTACTTCAACATTCTTTACAAAAAATACATAAATGTCTAATGTGAGAGGCACATTGGGAGAGGAGACAGACAATTTGACTGATGAGTAGGGCATAAATTCTATAGAAACACCCTGTATGTGGCAAAGTATACTGTATTTTCCCTCTCCACCTCCATGGTTCCATACCCCAATGAGTTGTTATTATAGTAATAAGGGCCTAAGAATTAGTGACTAGTGGGGGTTAATAGCTTGCAGTACCACCAAAGGCTATCAATTCTTCCCAACCATCATTAATCACCAGGAGATGACCTGTGCCTTAATCATTATTACATAAAATGATTTTTTTTGTTCTGACCTTTATATGAAGTGATGTGGCAAAAATGGAATTAATCTTGACACCTTGTGTCACAGAAAGATTATTCTGAGGGGATTGTGTTTTTGTTTTTTAAACACCCATCAAAGCAGGTCATGCTGATTCAACATCTGTCCGCACTGAAGAGGTAAGTACTGCTGAATGTGTTGTTTTCCCATTACCAGCCTCCAGTGGGTACCTCAGAGCTGATACTGCTCCAGTTTTTGTATTATTGAAATGGTTTCTTCAAAGAGATCTTTTCTGGTGCTAACTTTTATGAATCCTGCCTGATTGCCACAGGAAATGCATCTCAGAAGAATGTGGTGTTATTCCAGGAGTGTGGAAAAAACAGCTCAAACCATAAAGTATATTAATGGAGGCTGTGAATTGCAAAGCCTCAAAACTAGATGCTTCAATCCCATGTATTTCAACTGAGGTGAATTCCACTGAAATTCAGGGGGCGCTGGGTGTCTAACACCTCTGCTATCTTTGGAAAATCCCCTCTGAACTTTATTTGATGCATGTAAATATAAGGCAAGCTATGAGGTACTGCAGTGGCTAACAGTTGCACTATAGATAGAGGTATAATTTCCAGCTCTAGTGGATATACATGTGCTTGCCTTGATTGAGATAGCATGTTATAAAAAACAGAGTAACAGAAGCTGCATGGGCAGTGAGACAGGAGCACCACCTGCATACAGCCCCATCTGGGACCCTAGCAGACCTGCCCCAGTATCACTGCTGCCACAGATACACTGCTGTTTTTAGCACAGTGAAGAGAACATAAGATATGGGGCTGGGAGGAACAATGGAACAGGGGTGGAAAGTAAAAATCAGCAATCTGGAGATAGAACCTACACAGGGAAGGCTATGGGGGAGTAATCTGGCACAGAAGAGAATGTGGGACTGATGAAGCAGGGAAGGTAACAGTCTAGACTGGAGGAAGGGAACTCCACCAGCAATGACTTAAACCATGAGACTAGTTATTGGGTCAGATCCTAGGATGTCTTCAGGCTGCTTTGTGCTGTTTCTTCACTGCAAAGATGCTCTAGAGACATGGTGGGATCACCTTGCTATGCGAGGATTTTGAGATGGCATGGAGCTGCTGCAGCAGCTTCTACATCAGCACTCATATGCACAGCTTGGCAAGGAGGCCTGACCAGGGAAGGAGAGTCCATTACTTTCCCCAACCCCAGTGACCCCAATGACTCAGGAATAGAATGTGATTTGAACAAGATGTTCATACAGGGAAATAAGGTGGAGAGAAAACACTTCATACACCTCTGAACGGCCTGCTGTTGTGCACAGGGCACTGTTCAGTCCCTCATTGCAGCTTCCAGAGCTGGGCAAGCAGAAAGTGTGGAAAAGAGGCAGAGCCAAGACAGGTGAGCTGGTGCAGACTCTTCTGTAATTTACTGAGGGTGAGGACCAGTATGGGATTCACCAAAGAGTTTGGAAGGAACTCAAATGTGCAATTGCAGAACTACTAAGAATGGCATGTAACTGATCATTTAAATCAGCCTCTGTAGCAGATGACAGGAGGATAGCCACTATAATGTCAATTTTTTAAAAAAAGGTTCCAGATACAATCCTGGCAATCATAGCCCAATAAGTCTTATTTCAATGTCAGACAAATTGGTTGAACATATTATCAGACATATTGATGAATTATCAGACATATTGATGAATGTGATTTGCTGGGGAAGAGTCAAAATGGCTTTTGTAAAGATTCTATTAAAAGGATGCCTCACCTATCTGTTAGAATTTTTTTTTTTGAGTGGTCAAAAGACATGTGGAAAAGGTTGATACAGTAGATATGGTGTACGGTACTTAGACTTTCAGGAAGCTTTTGACAAGGTCCCTCACCAAAGTCTGTTATGCAAAGTCCTGGGATAAGAGTTCCCTCTTATCTCTCCTGGTCCTCCCCTGGATCAATGACTGGCTTTTTAAAGATAGGAAACAAACAGTAAGAATAAAGTGGAGTCCTTCAGGGGTCTGAATTGGGACCAGTACTGTTCAATAATTTCATAAAATGACCTGAAAAAAGGTGTAACAGTGAGGTGGCAAAGCTTGCTTACAACAGAAAACTACTCAAGATAGTTAATCTGAAGCAGACTGAGAAAAGGCATCTCACTAAACTGGATGACGGAGCAACAAAATGGTAGATGAAATTCAATGTTGATAAATGTAAAGTAATGCAAAAGTGGAAACATAATCTCAACTATACATACAAAATTATGGGGTCTAAATTAACTGTTACCATTCAGGAAAGATCTTAGAGTCATTGTGGATAGTCATCTGAAATATCTGCTCATTGTGCAGTGGCAGTCAAAAAGGTTAACAGAATGTTAGGAACCAGTTGGAAAAGAATAGTTAATGAGACAGAAAATATCATGAATTTCATAATGCCTATGTAGTTCAAGAGACATAGCTGTGTTAGTTTGTATATAGCAAAAATGGCAAAAGTCCTGTGGCACCTTAAAGATTAACAAATTTCTTCAGATGTAAGGTTTGTATGTCTGATGAAGTGAGTTGAAGCCCACAAAAGCTTATGCCCAAAGAAATCTGTTAGTCTTTAAGCTGCCAAAGGACTTTCATTGTTAATGTCTATATATAAATCCATGATATGACCACGTCTTGAATTCTGTGTGCAACTTTGGTTGCTCCATTTCAGAAAAGATAGATTAGAACTGGAAATGGTACAGAGAAGGGCAAGGAGGAGGGCAACAAAAAATGATGGGCATATGGAACAGCTTCCGAAAGAGAAGAGATTAAAGAGACTGGGAATTTTCGGGTTGGCAGAAAGATGTCCAAAAGGGGGGATATGATAGTAGTTTATAAAATCTTGACTGGTGTAGAAAAGGTGAATAAGGAGATATTATTTACTCTTTTGTATAACAGAAGAATCAGGGGGTTACCCAATGAAATTAATATGCAGTAGATTTAAAACAAACTAAAGGAAGTATTGCTTCACACAATGCATAGTCAACTTGTGAAATATGTTGCCAAGATGAAGTTCTGGGGGCCAAAACTATGACATGGTTCAAAAAGAATTCAATGAGCTCATGAAGGATAGAGTCATCAATGGCAATTAGCCAGGAAGGTCAGAAATGGAGCACTATGCTCTGAGTATCCCTAGTCTCTGTGTGTCAGAAGCTGGAACTGCATGACAGAGAAGGGATCCTTTGATAACTGCCTGTTCTTTTCATTCCCTCAGAAATACCTTGCACTGACTACTCTCAGAAAGCAGGATACTGGGCTAGGTGAACCATTAGTGTGGCCCAGTATGGCTGTTCTTATGTTCAGTATCAAATCACTACCCTTAGAGAAAGGAATTGTGGGAAAAGGGGCATGCCTGCGCTATAAAGCATATCGGAGCTTCCGGGGGACAGAAGGCAGTATGTAAGCTTGGCAATCAGGAGACCAGAGGTGAAGATAAAACCTAACCTGCCCAGACCTTTAATGACAATGTGGTTGGGTCTAATGGCTAAATCTAGTCTCCCATTTGGTGTAACAAGGATTGGGGTGACCAAAGGGAACATGGGAAAAGTTTATCTCCACCTCATTGAACCCGCAAGAGGGTTCCTGTTCTTGTATATTATTTGATTGCATTATAGTATTCTAGAAAGCAGGAGGACATTCACTGAAGCCACTCCTGTCACTTCCCTGGTAGGACAAAAGACCTACAGCTCATCTTCTAGAGTTAAAGGAGACTTAATTGAGGTATTTGAATGATGAAGGGCACAGTAAAAGCTGCTTTCTCATTTTATACCATCCCATAATAAGAGAATAAAGGGGGTCACTGGCAGAAATTAATGGCTAGTGCATTTAAAACAAATTAAAGGAGATACTTCTTCACATAGTGTGTAGTCAGCCTGGGGAATTCATTACTGCAGGAGGTCACAGAGTTAAATGCTGTGGCTGGATTTAAAAATAGACCAGGCAATTTTATGGCCAGTGACAACATTTATAGCTCAGGATGTTAGATACTGGGGAGTAGCAATGGCAGTACTCACATCTCATGCGTCACTCCACTGGTCTTTTCAGGGATGTGAGTGGATGAATGAATCCCACACAGGAAGGAGTGGGGTGGGAGAAGGCTGCTGGAACAACTATGGGACCATCAGGCCTACGACTCATGTTCCTTACACAGGAATCTTTTCAGAGCGACAGGTAGCATGCAGCGAGACACAGGGAAGGGCAGAACTTGCCGCAGTGAGGGGAGAGCACTGGAGAGGTATCCCCAAAGGGAGGGCAGCATCATGAAGCTAGGAGTCACGAAGTAGCAGAAGCCTATGAACATGGGTGCAAGGGCTAAATAGAAGCCATCATACACCCCAAGGCAGGATGGAATAGTAGGAAGAGGACATGGGAAGGGTTGTTAGTTGGATCACAAGAAGCATACACCTTCTTAAGGGTACCCAGGAGGGTTCCTGGGTTGAAGTCCAATGAAGTGGAAGAACCCAGGTGGCCATCAGCAACTCTAGTGAATGGACAGGGGTTCCTGGCTCACAAGAAGCACAAATCAAAAGGTTGCCTCATATGCTTTTCAGGCTCAGAATACTCTTCCTTCCTCCCTCCTTGGGCACTGGGGATGATCCACTGCTTGGAGACAAGATACTGGACTTGATGGGTCATTGCTCCAGACTGACCATGGTGAGCTCATGTTTGTGTCTGATACACTGTGGATATTATTTGCAGAAGCTTAAAACTTACCTCAGCTTTCTACTACTTCCAAAGCTTAGCTGACACCTCTCAATGTCTCTGAGAAAGGGCAGCAGCAGTGGACACTCTCCAGAGAATTGTGACCTGGACTACAAGTAGGTCCCACTGCTTATTCCGGGGAAGGCCAAATGGCTGGTGTGCTTAGCACTCTGGTTGGCCAGGTGGCCAAAATGCTGGCTCCACAATAAAAACTAGACATGCTGCAGACAGTACAAGTTTCCACCTGGGTCTGAACTAGCTACAAATGCAGAATGTGTTCATCTCAGGGAACTGGTTTAGACCTACATATGTAAGGGGAGAACACTGATGAGTATAGAAATGGCTTGTCTGGACTAGAGGAAGGTGTAGGAAACTCTACAATAAGCAGCTATGAGATGACCTGCCTCCAAAAGAAATGTCTTCTGACCCAATCTGTGTCCACACACAAGGGCTTTGTTCGAAACAAGCCATTTCGAAACAAGCTGTTTTGACATAACACCTTATTTCGAAATAATGAAAAAAGCGGGAATTGAAATAGCATATCCACACAGTGGACATGCTGTTTCGAGATAGGGGAGGGGAGGGGTGGGGGGGGGCTTGTTTGGGGCCAGGGCCGCCCCACTCCCGGGAATCCCCACTGCCCCCCACAGCTCCTGCTGCAGGCAGAGCCAGGGCCGCTCTGCACCCGGGGTTCCCCAGCGCCCCCCCCCCACCTGCTCCTTCTGCAGGAGCGGGTGGGGGGGCATCAGGGAACCCCAGGCGCGAGGCGGTCCCGGCCCCCCTGCAGCAGGAGTGGTGGTGGGTGGCGGGGAAGCTCCCCCCGCCCGCGGCAGGAGCGGGTGGGGGGTTGCCAGGGAATCCCGGGGGCAGGGTGCCCCTGGGCTTGGGGGCAGCCCCAGCGGCAGTGTGAGTCACCCCTGGAGCGGCCACCCCGGGGGGGGCTGCAGCCCCCCTGACTGGGCTACGGGGCCGGCAGCTCTCCTGCAGCCCAGGCAGGGGGCAGAGCCCTGGGGGTGCCCCAGCCCGCTTCCCCCCCCCTCCCCCTGGCCGGGGGGGGGGGGGGCGAAGGGGGCTGAGGCACCCATTCCCCCCTGGTCCCAGCAAGGGGAAGCGGGGTGGAAGCCGGCTGGGGCATCCTCTGACCCTGTGCACTCCACTCATCACCCTGGCCAGGGTGCTGGGGGGTGTGGGGCCTTCCTCCCAGGGTACATAGCACCCTGTTATTTTGAAAGAATCCTTGTTTTGAAATAACATGTCCAAATGGAGTTATTTTGAAACAACTGGTTTCAAAATAACCCTCCTTTCGAAAGCAAAGTGGTTTAAGCTGTTTTGAAAGGAGGGCTCTTGTTTTGAAACGAGGAGCTCCCTCCTTTTGAAACAAGAAAACGTCATGTGGACATAGGGACTTTTATTTCGAAACAACCAGTGTTATTTCGAAATAAAAGCCCTGTGTGGACATACCCTTAGAGGTTAATGCATGCCCTGGAGCTTGAGGGTCTAGGTTCTTTCTCAAACTCTTCGGATCTTTTTAGTATTTCCTATTGCAGCTCAGGACATTGTGTCTTAGTGGATGGAGCTAGGTGTGAGAGCAGAATCTAGAATTCAGCCCTTACTGAATCCATATTATAAATATAGGAAGTGGTAGGAATTTAATGTTATAGTAACAGAGGAAGCAAGCACACAACCACAGTGTGATAATGGGAGTTTAGTTTTCTGTCTTTTTATAGGTGCTCTAATGCTGTTCTTGGATATACTCAATTAAAAGCCCAATCATCCTCCTATTGAAAGCGGTGGCAAACCTCAAGGAGAGCAGAGCTGGGCCCAAAGAGAAGCTGGGGCACTGTCATTACAAAGAAAATAATTATCGCTATGGCTGTGTGTGAGACTTCATTTTAAATGCTCATGATTCCAATGTGTTATTTGGCTTCTAGGAAAGTAGTGTTACTTTAATTTGGGCATATCTTAAATGTGCAGCAGTGGTTGTCAATCTGTGGTTCATAGACTCCTGGGGGTCCACAGAAGTGTTGCAGAGAATCTGCGCCACTGCTGCCCACCAAGGCTGGAACCTGGTTGCAGCACTGCTGCTCCCTGCCAGGGCTGGCACCCATCTGCAGCAGCACTGATGCTCCCTGCCAGCTTCCATCACTGGGGCTGGAACCCAGCTGCAGTGGTGCTGATGCTCCCTGCTGGGGCCAGAACCTGGCTGCAGTGCCGATGCTCCCCACTGGGGATGGATCCCAGCAGGGGCACCACTGGGAGCTGGATCCCGGGGGGGTGACGCTTCTTCCCACCTCTAGCTGGATCCCAGTGGTGAGAGCACCTGCCCATGGGCTGCAAAATTATTTTGTTTTTAAAAGGGGCCTGCAACCTTGAAAAGGTAGGGAACACCTGATGTACAGTATTCCAGGCATTTGAAGCATCCATTCACGTTCAAAGAAAGGGCAAAGAGTAACATTTTGCCATTTGTTATTTATCTGCTTTATGCCTTAACAGAGATATAGAGATAATTTCAGGTTTATTGCCGACAGTAGTTACAGGAAAAAAAGCCTGCACAGTTAGTAGCTAATAACCCAATCTGATATTTCTTATGAAATAAAGTGCATGTTTCATTCATACAGCTCAGTACAGAAAAATCAGCGCGCAGTCTCAAAATTGTTCATTAATATTTGAAAAATATATAAATAATGAATAAAATGCCATTTATTTGCTACCATTCTAAAATGAAAAATAGCTAACTGCTTTCACTAGGTTTATGATTCAAGAGACAAATTGTGATATAACCTCCCTATGAAAAGTATGAAGAGGTCTGGATTTCTTTGAACTTTGCCCTGTTTTAAGGTCGTCCCCCCCGCCCCCCAAGACTGGGGGAAAAAAGACAAAGAAAAAGAAAAAAAATGAAAAGTAGAAAAAATGAAGGATATTTTTAATTTAAAAAGAATACTTTCAGAGATGATAGTTACAAGGCTGTCTGCAGTACTTCCATTCAGTCACATTTTATTCTCTTCTTTCACTGGGTATAATGCGTTTTCAGCTTGATTTCTGTTTCCAGGAACACATTAGTCAGCTAATAGTTTTTCCCCTCCTCCAGTACAGAATTGGTTTAGGTACATACACAGTCAGTTTGTATTCAGTACATTCAAGAAGGTGTAAAGAACTTATTTTCCCTATGTCTTTGGCACTGGTGCAACCACTGCTGGAGTAGTGTCCAGTTCTGGTGTCACTAAGGGTGTGTTCACACAGCAGTCTTATTTTGAAACAACAGAGGTTGTTTCAAAATAAGAAAGGCCATGTTCACACGATGCACCATTGTTTCGAAAGAAGGGTGACTCGTTTCGAAATAACTGTCGTCTGAACATGCTATTTTGATTCCTGCTTTTTTCCTTAATTTGAAGTAACAAACTGTTAATTCGAATTAACTTATTTTGAAATAAAGCATTATTTCGATACAACTTGTATTGAAACAACTTGTATCGAAATAACCCCCTGTGTGTGAACATAGCCTAATACAAGAAGGATGGGAATAAACTGAAGAGGGTTCAGAGAAAAGTCATGAAAATGATTAAAGGACTAGAAACCCTGCCTTATAGTGAGAGATCGAGCTCTTTGGCTGTGTCTACATTCGCAAATTAGTCTGGACTAAGGAAACTTAATCTGGGCTAATTCAGCCCTTGGCCACACTAGTCTTTGCCTAGGTCGAATTTAGAAATTTCTTAGGTTGGACAAGGCAAATCTTAGTCCGGAGTAGTAAAATCCGGTGGTTAGTCCAGATTTACTACCTTAGTTTGAATTGCAGTTTGAATTAAGTGCATGCAATACTTGAACTAATGGTTAGTTCAAACTTAAAAAATTCAAACATAGCTATTAGTTTGAACTAGCCATGCATTCTAGTTCAAATGAAAACTTTACTTTGAACTAGCATGCATGGCTAATTTGAACTAAAAAATCCGCAGTTAGTTCAAACTAGCCCGAGATTAGTTCAGACTAACCTTGGGCTATTTTAGTTAGGACTAGCAGCTCTGAACTGAAATTGTACATGTTGACATAGACTTTGAGTCTATTTAGCTTATGAAGGACAATGTTAAGGGATGACTTGATTACTGTCCTTAAGTGTTTACATGGAGAATAAATATTTGATAGAAGGTTTTTTGATCTAGCAGAGAAAGGTAAATGTGATCCAATGGATAGAAGCTTAAGTTAGACAAATTCAGACTGGAAATAAGGCATAAATTTTGAACAGTGAGAGTAATTGAGTATTGTAACTATTTACCAAAGGATGTGGTTGATCCTTTGTCACTGACAATTTTTAAATCCAGATTGAATATTTTTAGAAAATATTGGTTTTAAGAATTATTTGGGGGATGTTCTATGACACATGTTATACAGGAGGTCAGACTACATGACCACAGTGGTCCCTTATAGCCTTGAACTGTGTACTCATTAGGCCACTAAAATTGAGGCCCTGATTTAGCAAAGCCCTTGAGTATATGTTTATTTTTCAGAACCTGCTTCAGCCTATCTTTGTTCAGCAAGGCATTGCTGCCAGATTTTTAAAAGATCCAAAAGGGTGACCATCTTAGTTTAGTTCAGTAAAACAAACAAGGAGTCCTGTGGCACTTAAAGTCTGACAAACATATTTATTGCATGAGCTTTCGTGGGAGAAAATCCCACTTCATCAGACGCTTTGAAGATTTTAAAGGTATACAGGTGCCTACAGAAGGATTTTCCAAAGCAGGCTAGCTGCCTAACTCCCACCAACTTTCAGTGGGACGCAGTTTCCCAAGTGCTGCCTAGGTCACTTCTGAAAATAAGACTGAGTCTAAATCACTGAGGTTCTTTACAAACTGTACACTTAGGGCCTGGTTAAGGAAAGCATCTTTATTCAGGATGGCATTTATGCACATGCTAATATGCTACACTGTCAGGCTTTAGATACTGTGTCAATCTGAGAAGACAAGAAGTGACATTTTTTCTGTATTTACATGAAATTCACTCCTCCCTCAAGTCTTGAGCAGTATAGGGCAGTAAAATACTGTCAGAGGATGGGAATTATGCCTGAAGTCATCAGCAGGGCTGGCATTTGTTCAGCTGCTATTGCAGCTTTTAGATTAGGTTATTTTGATTTAAAGACAAGGAGGTGCACACAGTCTTTTCTTATATCGATATGAGGAACTCCCTCACAGAGCCGTAGCGTGGCGATCTGGCACCTGGGGCGCATTCCGGTTGAAACATGCCCCTTGCAATTAGCTGCGTTTGGGGCTGGCGCCGCAAAACAAGCCCTTTAATAGAGCAGCTCCATTGAGCAGCTCTGGTAGGCCTGGGGCAAAGCCCCTTCGGCTCCGCCATAGGTATGGCCCTGCTCCCTCAAATCAATGTAAGGCAAGCTCATAGCGATACAGTAAAACCTAGTTTTAAATCGCTATGATGCTTAAATCGATACAGTGAGATCAAAATAATGTGGTTAGGACATATTATTTTAAAACAACAGTTAAATCGATTTAAGCGTGGTTTGACCTTCCTCCTCCAGGAAGGAGGAAGAGGTTTGCCTCTGCCTGTCAGAGTGCTGCCAGCATTCTGACAGCAATGGCTCAGGCATGCGCTGGCTCACAGGAGTGAAAATGATCTCCTGTGTGGAGTCATGAGGAGGTACTCCGCCTCTTCCAGATTTGGGGGATGGAGGACATCCTCTCCCAGTTCAGGGCCAGGCACCAGAAACGGTATGTCTATTCAGATGTTTCCTGGGCACTATCTGCCCGAGGACATACCCGCACCACTGAGCAGGTGCAGGGTAAAATAAAGGTCCTCGGGCAGGACTATGGCCGGGTGAGGGAGGCAAGGTGGCTCTGGGGTGGCAGCGAGCAACACCAGCTGCCCCTACTATCAGGAGCTCCATGCCTTCCTCGAAGGCAGCTGGGACCTGGGCCTCTGATGAGCGCTGCCCCCTCCCCCTGAAGCATCCCTGGAGGGGGACTTGACAGAGGCCAAGGCATCTCTGGATGTGGGTGAGCCCAGCCACCGCGGGGGCAGGAAACCACCTACTGTGACTCCAGTGAGCCCCGAGCTCTTCCCTGCTCTGGAAGAGGGACCAGTCCCCCCACCCCACAGAAAGAGCAGGAAGAGGGGAACACCGAGGAGGCACCCCCACCTGAAGAGGAGTCAGGTGAGAGAACATCTCAATGGACGTCTGATGCCCCTGTTGGTGAGTGGTTGCCCCTCCCTCCATGCAAACTGGGGAGGTCCTCCTGGTGAATGGGCAGTGCAGGAGGGCAGTGGTCAGGGAAGGGAAGGTCCCAGGAACAGGGAGCCCTTGAGGCTCTCCCACAGGGCATGGGGCTAGGGGACATGTGGCAGGGGAACCTGGAACCAAGCAGAGCATGGACCAGGCACCAGAGAGGGTAGGGGGGAACTAGGGCTGGCAGTGGCAGGGAATGAGAGCATGCAGGCCAAAGCAATGGCACATGCCTACAGGAGAGAGCACTGGTTCGGGGCAGGGCCGCCAACTGCCCACCACCTTGGGCACTGTGCCAAAGCTAGGCTGCATGGCGTGGCTGAGTGTGCCTTGGGGGGCGTGCCCAGTGGTACAAAACCCTGGATGCAAGGGGACTGAAAACCTGCATCTGCCAGTTACTGTCAGGCAGCCCTCAGCACTAGCAAGGCAGCGGGATAAGATTAACCCCAATGTCTGCTTCCCCCCAACAGCACGCACAGCCAGCTGGCTGCCTGGATGTGGGAACCGAGCAACCGCACCCGCCCGCAGGAGGAGGACCTGCAGGACCAGGGATGAACTCCTCCAGGAGATCCTGGACTGTGGCCATGAGGTGGATGAGGCCACATGCGTATGGCAGGAGTGACTTTCTACTCAGCAGGACCTTGCCATCGGGCTCCTGCAGCAATTGGCTGCCCTAGACGAGCGCGTCGTCGCCACCCTGGAGTGCCAGAGTCAGGGTCTGGTGGCACTCAACGTCACCCAGAAGGACACCATGGCCAGCCTGTGGCGCATTGCAGACTCACTTGTCCTGCTAGTCATGGAGGGAGTGGCCCATGAGGAGGCTGTTGTCGCTTTCTGCTGGCGAACCCAGACCCACAGTGGGCACAGAGAAGGCTGGGTCACAGGCTCACTATGTGCCGGGACACCCCCCCAACTCTTCCTGGCCCCACATTCCCCATCCTGCCACACAGACTTCCTTTCTCCCAGTTGGCCCTGCTTCCCCAGTTATCCTCCCCATGCCGCCAACCCTCACATCACCCCCCCAGCCCCTCAGGACCCCTCCCCTTTGTAAATAAACCCCAGGCAATCTACATGATTGTTGTGTGTTCTTTTATTCAGTGGTGCTCGGGGTGGGGGGAGGACATGGGCGGGCTGGTGGAGGAGATGGTGAGTGGTGCCAGGCCTGGCCTTGAGTTTTCCTCTGTGACAAATAAGCCCTTTAGGGCGTCTCGCACCCTCGCTATCCTCTCATGGGCTCGCTCCCTGGATGGCACGGCCTTGGACTGTTCAAAGCATTCAGTGAGGTTCGTGGTTTCGGCCTCCCAGGTGCGGGCCACTCGCTCTCCCTGCAGCTCACACAGATTATGTAGATCCATGCAGGCGCTCACAACCTCTGCTGTGGTCTCCTCGGCGAGTTGGAGGTGGGTAAGGATACACCTCCACCAGGTCTTGAGCTGCCTGAAGATGAGCTTCACCACTTGATGGCAGCCGTTCAGCCACCGGTTAAACAACTCCTTGTGTCTATTATATGACCTCATCAGCCATGGGAGAAGAGGGTAGGCTGCATCCTGACAAGGAGGACGGGCACCTGCATGTCCCCAAGGGTTATGTCATGTCTTGGAAAAAAGGTGCCTGCCTCCATGCCCCTGTACAGTGCAGAGTTCCAAAAGACCCAGGCATCTTGCATCCTCCCTGGCCACCTGACATAACTATTCACAAAGATACCCTGGTGGTCTACCATGGCCTGAGGTATCATGGAATGGTACTCCTTCCTGTTGCAGTACTCTGCAGCCTGGTGCTTGGGGGCTCTAAAAGGAATGTGAGTAGCATCTAGAATGCCCACACAATTTGGGAAGCTGAGGGTTGCGATGCCAGCCATGGTGTCCCACAGATCTCCCAGGGCAACGAGGCATGGAAGCAGGATCATGTTAATGGCCACGCAGATGTCCCAGAGGACTGTCCCTACAGTCAACCTCCCGATGCCAAAGAGGTGAGTGATGGATCTCTATGGCTTGGGAGTTGCTATCTTCCATAGAGCCATGGCCAGTCTCATGTTGATCAGGATGGCAGGCCTCATGCAGGTGTCCTTGCACTGCAGTGCTGGGCCCAGTTTGGTGAGCAGATGGTCGGAGGTCTGCCTGGTCAACTGGGGGTTCCTCCACCACTGACTGTCATCCCCTGTGGCTAGTACTATTTGCTGCCACCAGTCCCTGCTGGTATCGCATGCCCACATTTGACGGGGCACGGGGGACGGCAGAGGGAACATCGCAGCATGCAGGACCTGGACTGTGGGGCTCTGCCTCATCGTTCTCTGGGTCCAGGAAGACAGTGCCCCAGAGCACCAGGGTGCCTTGAATGCTTTGAGAGGGCCTGGGCAGTGATCTGCCATGGTATGCAAGCAGGCCTGGCTCCATGGCTGTCTCCCTTGGCCTCCTGCCAGCCAGCATGCACAGAGAGCTGAAGTCAGATCTTGTGTTTATGGGACTGGCTGAGGGCATGGCCCTGCCAGGGGGCCATGTTGACACAACTCCAATGTTGCCCCTCTATTAAATTGAACTAGCAAGTCCTGTCCATGGGCATGCTAGCTCGATTTCAGTTTCTAGGGGGGACCTATTAAATGGATTTAACTTAAATCAATTTAATGATTTTTATAGTGATTTTGTTAAATTGATTTAACTTGAATTGATTTAACTGCCTAAGTGTCAAAGTTCATCCATCTTCGAAGCATCTGATGAAGTGGGATTTTCTCCCACGAAAATTCATGTGAAAAATAAATCTGTTAGTCTTAAAGTGCCACACGACTCCTTGGTTTTTTTTGCTGGACTAGACTAACATGGCTACCCCTTTGGAAATAGCCTTACAGACAGCACTCTGCTAAAAGCCTCCTCTCTCTATAGCAAAGAGATCCAGCCCAAATGCTCATGCTGACTTCAGCAATGGCAGTATGGCACAGAGAGAGGGAGGAAATTCTCAGGTAGAAAGGTCTGAGGTTGTTAATCAGAGAATCATAGAAACATAGATTTGGAAGGAAGCTCAGGAGGTCATCTACTGCTGAAAGTAGGACCAAACCCAACTAAATCATTCCAGTCAGGGTTTTGCCAAGTCATGCTTAAAAAAACCTTTAAGGATGGAGATTCCACCATTTCCCCAGGTAACATATTACAGTGCTTCACTACCCTCCCAGGGAAAAAGTTTTTCATAATATCCAACATAGCCCTCCCCCACTGAAGCTTGAGGCCATTGTTCCTTTGTTTTGTCCACTGTCACCACCGAGAACAGCCTAATTACACGCTTTCTGGAACACCCCTTCAGGTAGTTGAAGGCTACAATCAAATCCCCCATCATTCTTCTTTGCCGATTAAACAAGCCTAATTCCCTCAGCCTCTCCTCATGAGTCATGTGCCCCAACCCCTAACCATTCTGTTGTCCTCTGCTGCACTCTTTCTAATTTGTCCACCTGTTTTCTGTAGTGGGAGACCCAAAACTGGATACAGAACTCCAAATGAGGCCTCACCAGTGCTGAATAGAGGCACTTCCCTCAATCAGCTGGCAATGCTTCTACTAATGCAGCCATTATCTTTCTTGGCACCAAGGACACACTGTTGACTCATATCCAGCTTCTTGTCCACTGTAACTTTCAGGTTCTCTTCTGCCAAACTGCTGCCCAGCCTGTCTTTCCCCAGTCTGCAGAAGTACATGGGATTTTTTCCATCCTAAGTGCAGAACTCTGCACTTGAACCTCATGAGATTTCTTTTGGCCTAATTCTCCGAATTGTGTCGGTCACTCTGTATCCTATCCCTACCCTACAGCTTATTTACCACAGCCCTCAGCTTATAGTAATCATCAAACTTGCTGAGAGTGCAATCCACCCTGTCCTTCAGATCATTAATGAAGACTTTAAACAAAACCAGCTTCAAGGGTGATCCCTTGGGCACTTTGCTTAATATTGGCTGCCAACTGGACATTGAGCCATTGATGATTACCCGTGATCTAGCCAGCTTTCTATCCATCTTATTCATGCAACCTTTATTTCTGTGACTTGCTGGTAAGACTACTGTGGTAGACTTTATCAAAAGTTTTGCTAAAGTCAAATTATATCAGGTCCATTGCTTTCCCCAAATCCACTTGAGCCCACTATCTGATCACAATAGTCAATCAGATTGAGCAGGTCATTGGTGAATCCAGGCTGACTGTTCCTGATCTCCTTCCTTTCCTCAAAGTGCTTCAGAATGGTTTCCTTGAGGACCCGCTCCATGATTTTTCCAGGAGATGTGGTGAGGTTGACTGGTCCTTGGTTCCCAGATCTTCCTCCTTCCCTTTTTTGAAGATGGGCATCAAGAAGTTGTCCCTGATGCTCTCCAAAAACATCCTGGATTGTCTGTGCCCTGATGTGTTGATCTCCCAGATTTCAGGATGATTGAAATTTCCCATGAGAATCAGGTCCTGTAATCTGAAAACTTCTACTAGTTCTCTGAAGAAATCCTTGTCTAGCTCATCCTGCTGGTCTGATGATTCATAGCAGGCACACACCATCATTCTTGCTGGTCTTACCTCTAAACTTAACCCAGAGACTCCCTACAAGCTCTTCTCTGCTTTCATGCTGGAGTTCTGAGCAATTATGTTGTTTTCTTACTTAAAGTGGAAGCCTCTACCTCTTCTCCCCTGCCTGTCCCTCCAGAATAGGTCTTTTTTTAACCCATCTGTGACACTGCTCCTGTCATGTGAGTTACCCCCACCAAGTCTTGGTTATTCCTGTCACATAGTACTTCCTTGACTGTCCCAGGACTTCCAGTTCCGCCTGCTTGTTTACCAGGCTTCTTGTGTTTCTGTATAGGAGTTATCTTTGCTGATGCCCATGCCAGCTCCACCTCCTCACCCCTCAGCTGGTGTCAGAGGCCCCCTCCACTGGTGACTGCCTGAAAATCTGGTGATGACCACAGCTTGAACACACCCCATCATTGAAAGAAGCCTCCCAAAGCAGCACTTTCAGTGTCATCTTGGAGGAGTGACTCTGCCACCTCTGAAAGCAGCCATATACAATCCTCATGATAGTTTCAGTGGTGTGTGGTGGGTGTTGCTATGTGCTGCTGCAAGTTAGCTCATGTGCCAGTCTTGGCACTCATGCCAGCAGTTGCCAAACCCTGGTGTACAGGCACCTAAGATAGCTAACTGATTTCCCTTCTTTTTCAGTATGAAGTAGGAAGTATCCCTGTTCAGGGCTGGTGCAACACGGTAAACAAGGTAAGCCTTGCAGGGAGCGCTGACATTTGAGGGGGCGTCAAAATGGGGACTGCACCGTTGCCGTGCACTGGTGACATCACTCGGCTGCACTGGCATCTGTTGCACCACAGGGGGGGCGCCAGAAACCCTAGCGCCGTTCCTGTCCCTGTTGCACTCTCCTCCTTGTGCTTCTTCCAAGTATATCACCTCCTCTCTTACCTCTGGACTTAGGTCTGTCTCCTTTTCCTGGGAAACCTAGTTTAAAGCCATCCACACTAGCTTAGCAAGCTTTCCTGTAAAGATGCTCTTCTGTCTCTTTGTTAGGTAGATCTCTTCTTTTCCTAGCAATCCTTCTTCTTGGAACAGCCCATTGTCGAACAATTCAAAGCCCTCTCTTCAACACCACTTGCATAACCATGCATTTACTTCCACTAGTCAGTGGGCCCTATTTGGGCTTACCAATTCTTTTAAGCTCCACCTGAGAACCAATATGCAGCTGGCACATGTTCTGGAGCACTGAGGCCAGCGGTCCCAGGGAAATGGCCTATTCAGTAGCTAAGTCACTGTATTTTGCACCTGCTCTAGTCCCCATAGGGCTTTAAGGCCTGGCTCCAGGCAGTGAACATTGCAATAGTCCAATCTGGAGGGGAAAAAATCCTGGATAAAAGAATAGCCTTTTCCTGTTGAAAGGAAGGGTTGCAAGCTCTGGGCTAGGATGCAAATAGTTAAATAGCTGAAGCTGACTTGGCTACTGCAGAGGCATGGCTATCAAACAGCAGCTGGGGCTCTACCATTACTCTTAAGTTATGAACGCCAATAACTAACAGTGAACTATGCATTAGCTGGCTGCATTTCTAACTATGTAGTTCACTCTGCCCTCAGCAACATCATATGTGAGCTGCAGGGCCCTACAAAGTGAGCGCCAGCTGTAGGTTTTATAGAATGGGCCATATAATCTTAGAAAATGTTTGGATTCTTTACCAATGGTTTATCTTTCTAAAAACAGCCCTCGTTATTTTATGGTTGGTTACACCCCTGATAGCTTTCCATGTTGCTGTCAGAACTGGTTTCCCTCCAGCACTGAAAGATGATATTATTCTGGATGATGGAAAAAGTAGGAACTATAGAAAATCTCTACACTGCTACAATGTAGAAATGGCTCAGAATAAGCCCCTGATGTGTTTTGTAGATAGCCACAGTCCTACAAAGAAAGCTTGTTTGACTTTGAGTTAATTTTGATAGACTCTACACACCCCCATCTGAGCCAGGAAAAGCAAGGTAATAAGCATTAACCATTATGACAGTTTCATCTGTACCCAGTTCCCCTTCTCTTCTTCTTCGTACCCTCATATAGTCACCTTCTTTCCAAACAACCAAAGCTCATTCCTCCCTCTCAGAGTCCATCCTTATACTTAAACCTAAATATTGGTGGGTTTTCTTCTATAACATATACCAAGCCAGCAACAAACAGCTTCTGAGGAGATTCAGCAGAAAAAAAAAACCACCGTTTACAGAGCTATCCAGCCCTTTGGCTATCACCCAGACAGCCAACTCTGATATGATTGGGATTAGTGAATACCTTTATCTCTCATGTGTAAAAACATTCTACCAGTCCCAAAAGGATTGGACACATTACCAAAGTAAATGAACAGTTCAGCTCTTACCCAAATACAAGCTTAAAGCCACTGCTCATTAACAAAATTAACATTTATTTTTTTTAAAAGAAAGAATAATGGTTAAAAGGTAATTATACACATATCAATGATATTAAAGCTCTTAGGTCAGTTTCAAAGTAGAAATGATAACTGAGATGCCAAGTTCCTCAATTGCAAAGTCTCTGAAATTGCCCAAACAGCTTGGTGGTCATCAGGTCTTATTTAGAGCTTCTTTGAGTCGGTGGACGCTACAGGGCTCAGTTAAGCTGGCTTAATAAGGTCTACTCTAAAACGGCTTAAAGTAGACCTTATTAAGTTGGCATAGAGTATCCACACTCAAAATGACAGGAGATTGCCCACATCCACATTGTCAGTTGCTATGGCACCCTAGGAGTGGTGCATTATAGGTAGCTGGCCCACAGCGCACCACAGAAGACGTGCTCCTTTCTCCCAGCCACTCCTTTACTACAGGAAGTGAGTGACCACACCACCCTCCATACTGTGTGTGGCAACGGGGAGCAGAGGGAGGTCAGGGAGCCTGACATGTCCCAGCAATGTGCCAGTGAAGCACTCCACCCCCTCCCTGCATTGCCCAGACTCCTCCAGCTCTGGACCAGGTGCCGCAGGGCAAATGCCAGCGCAGGGCAGGGCGCAGCAGTTGTTAAGATTCAAACACTGGGAAACAGCACACAGAGGAAGGTGAAATCACGTGTTGTAATGGGGAAAAAATCCATAGTAATGATTTAATCCTGCTTTCATACAACCTTCTTTCTTTCTTTCTTTCTTTCTTTCTTTCTTTCTTTCTTTCTTTCTTTCTTTGTATGTGCTGTTTTCCAGTGTTTGAATCTTAACAACTGCTTTGATTTGCTGTTACAGTGTGACCTGACCCCGTGTGTTATATCCCCCTGCATTTATTTTCCTCCCATTCTGTAAGTTTCCCCATCTTCAAACCATCTGAAGAAGTGGCATTTTCTCCCATAAAAGCTTGTGCAATAAATAAATTTGTTAGTCTTACAAAGTGCCACAGAACTCGTTGTTTGTTTTACAACAATATCGGGGGTTGGGCTGAGAAAGGGGGGAGACACAGCTTCAGGCTGCAGAAGGGCAAGGGGAGGTACACACAGGATCGAGCTGGAGAAGGGGGAGAGATGTGTAGTGTTGGGCTGGAGAAGGGGAGAGACATACAAGGTTGGGCTGGAGAAGGGGAGAGATGCAGGGTCAGGCTGGAGAAGGACAAGGGGAGAGACAGGCAGGGTCTGGCTGGAGAAGGGCAAAGGGAGAGATGTGCAGGGCTGGGCTGGAGAAGAGGGAGAGATGCACACGGTCGGGCTGGAGAATGACAAGGGGAGAGATGCGCAGGATCAGGCTGAGAAGAGGGAGATACATGGGGTTGGGCTGAGAAGGGGAGAGATGCCGGATCAGGTAAATCATGACTGACCAATCTCATCTCCTTCTATGATCAGATGACTGGTTTTCTGGATGCAGGAAGAACCGTTGATGTGATATACCTTGATTTTAGCAAAGCTTTTGATACAGTTTCCCACAGCATTCTCATTGGCGAAGTAAGGAAGTATGGGTTGGATGCGTGGACTGTAAGGTGGATAGAGAACTGGCTAGATCAACGGTTTCAGCGTGTAGGAATCAATGGTTCCATGTCTAGCTGGCAACCAGTCATGAGTGGTGTGCCCCAGGGGTCAGTCCTGGGGCCAGTTCTGTTCAACATTTTCATCAGTGATCTGGATGATGGAATAGACTGCACTCTCAGTAAGTTCGCGGATGACACCAAGCTGGGGGGACCAGCAGACACGTTGGAGGGCAAGGACAAGATTCAGGGAGACCTAGATAAATTGGAACAGTGGGCCAATAGAAATCTTATGAGCTTCAATAAGGACAAGTGTAAAATCCTGCACATGGGATGAAAAAACCCCATGCACCGCTACAGGCTGGGAAACATTCAGCTAAGTAGCAGCAGTGTAGAAAAGGACCTGGGGGTCATGGTGGATGGGAAGCTGGATATGAGTCAGCAGTGTGCTCTTGCTGCCAAAAAGGCCAATGGCATACTGGGCTGCATCAAAGGAAGTATTACCAGCAGATCAAGGGACGTGATCATTCCCCTCTATTCTGCACTGGTGAGGCCACATCTAGAATACTGTGTTCAGTTTTGCGCTCCCCACTACAAAAAGGACAGGGACATGCTAGAGAGAGTTCAGAGGAGGGCAACCAAAAAGATTAAAGGGCTGGAGCACAAGCCCTATGAGGAAAGACTGAAAGCATTAGGCTTATTTAGTCTACAGAAGAGAAGATTAAGGGGGGATTTGATAGCAACCTTCAACTACTTGAAGGCATGCTCCAAGGAAGAGGGAGCTCGACTGTTCTTGGTAATAACAGAGGACAGAACAATGAGCAACGGTCTCAAGTTGTGGTTAGGGAGGTTGAGGCTGGATATTAGAAAAAACTTTTTTACTAGGACAGTGGTGAAGCCTTGGAATGAGCTGCCGAGGGAGGTGGTGAAATCTCCATTTTTGGAGGTGTTTAAGGCCCGGCTGGACAAAACCATGACTGGGATGGTTTAGTGGGAGTGGTCCTGCCTCAGGCAGGGGGTTGGACTAGATGACCTATGAGGTCCCTTCCAACCCTATGATTCTATCATTCTCTGATAGGTTGGGGAGGGTGATGTGGGCTGTAGAGCTAGAATGCAGGGCTGGGGGCTGGGGCTAAGACACAGAGGGTTTTGACATGTTGCACACAGCTCAGAATGCTGCCAGCTGTGTAGTGCCTTCTCTCCAGCCCCCATCACCATGTTTTAAATAGCTAGGAGGCTAATTAAGTTGACTTAAGCCAACTCTGGCTCTACGTTCAATTAAGTCGACTTAAGGGCCCTTAAGTCAACTTAAACACACCGTGTAGACATACCCATTGTGTAGAAATACCCTCTGTTAGGAATCCAGTGCAGCAAAATGACAACTAAAGCGTTTATGCACAGAGTTTGTTCAAATTCTTCCAGGAGAATTAGCAGGAAGATGAAGATGCCAAGCCTAGTGCTGGGATCCTGATCTTGTGATTTGAACTTTCCTTGAGACGGAAAGGATCAATCCATTAGAGTCTTTAATAGGTTTGTGCAGGCTGACTGGTGTTTTCTTGACAAGAGGTACCTTCCTGAACAATCCATAGCTGTTTACTTGTAGCCTTGAAGTGTTTTGCCTGTTGTTAAAGAAAACTAATTAATCAAGTGTTGTCAGGTCCAACAAGGCATCTTTTTATTCAGACATATGCAGGGAGAGATCACTAACTGACAGAAATTCTGTCTGATCAATGAGAGCTCTACTTACAAACAAATTTCAACAGTATTTATAGAAATCATAGTGTGTGTTCAACATACAGTACTTCCCCTTTCCTACCTAGCCAATGGAAAATTACAGAATTAGCTAAGACAGTTGTTCCCAACCTTCTTCAGGCTGGGGACCCCTTTTTAATAACAACAACAACAACAACAACAACAACAACAAAAACATTGCTGCCCCCCGCCCCCCAGCTGATTATGTAATCTGGCCCGTGTAGGCAACCTCTGGTCTGCACCACTCTAGCTGTGCTGTTGGGACAGCCAGAAAGTGGTGCTGCTACCACCATGGCCCATGCTACTGGGGAGCTGAGCCACAGCGGCTGTGGCCCCCCTCCTGGGGAGCCATGGCGGCCTCACCCCCTGCCAGGATCCAGCCACAGGCAGGGAGAGACAGCCCTGGCAGGGAGCATCGGGGCTACAGCTGGATTCTGGCCCCAGTGGGGAGAGACTCTGTGGACCCCCTGCAACATGTCCACATAACCCTGGGGGTCCCTGGATCCCAGGTTGGGAACCACTGAGCTAAAATATTACAAAGGCAGGATTCAGAGTCAACTTATCTTTTGGAACATTCTGACCTTGTTAACGAGAGATAGTCAGCCTTTCTCTGTGTATTTCATTTTTATTTTACACTCCCTATATTTTCACAGACATTCTGTGATTAAGCAAGTAGGTTAGCACATCTGCTTTATGTGAAGAAGGTCCTGGGTTCAAACAGCAGGATGTTAGAATAGATGTTGTCATGAGGTCCCTTCCAACCCTATGATTCTATTCTAAGTTTGAGGCCTTACAGGCCTCTTCCACACTATATAATGTGCACATGGTAACTAGTTATAGTAGTGCAAGGCAATCTGCCATTCACAGGTATTTACTGCATAAACTTCAAAGAAAAATAAAAACAACAGCATTCTAATGTTTAAATTACATCACAATGTTCCTTTTGAACTCTTAATCAGTGGAACAGTGCTGGCTAGGCAACTAGTTTATCTACATTGCTCACCTATAACAAGCTATATGTAAACAACACCAAAGTACATACTCTTGCATATTAAAGTTCTAGTCAACTTGTAAGGAATGATCCTCACTACCATTTGTATTTTCCTTTAATATGGCTTTAATGTTCAGTTTTGGACCATGAAACTTGCAAAGGGCTTATTTTTTTTCTGGTCTAGCATTACAATACAATATTGGACAGGACCCGCAACTTTCACCATCATGCAGGATCCAGCCTTTATCTCCAAATAAGATAACAATCCACACCACATGTCACAAGTCTTCTTGGCTACTCAGAAAGCTGGAAAACTAATTGACCATTTCCAGAAGTGGCTTAACACCCACGACTTACCCATGGATATGCAGAGTAGATAGGGATTTGAATACAGATACTCCATCAATGTTCATTTGCCATGTTCTTTTAGCAACCAAGCTAGAGCATAACTGTTGCACTCCCTCCATTCCAGTGATTCCTCTTCTAGCAGAGATCAGGTTTGATTTTCCCAGGAGGACAAAATAGCCAAAGTAACAACAAATATTCTCCAACATCCAGGCACAATTCAAATTTCTGAAGATTGGGCAGCACTGCTAACATGGCTTATCGTGCAAATTTATTTGCAACATTTGCTTAACTCAAGCAAATTTGCATATTCACGTCCATCTGCCTGAAAAGTATCCCCCTGAGAGGAGAATGATGCAGTTCTCAATTGACAACTTTATTTTATTTTCCTTTTGCTTTTCAAAATTTGGATATGTTGATTACAAACACAAATCAGATGAATCCATAAACTTTCGCACTTACATTTTCCTTCCCTATGAATTGCAACTCAAGCCCACCACTCACTTATGCATTGCCAAATGTGCTCAAAGAGATTTTAAGTTCATATTGATACACGCCATTCTTTGCGTTTCAAGAATGTATCTTTCAGGCTGCTTCTAAATTTACCAAAAAGGAGACAAATTCATTTAAATTTGTTTCTTATCAAGTTGTTTTCACATTAAAAGAATTTTTAAAAAAACTAACTTGCTTTTTGCATTTATGCTGGTTTGTTTCTTTCTCTCTCTTATTCAGAGAATTGTTTTGCTAATACTCCTAGTTTAATTGAAGGTCTTTTGAAATGCAGATCCTCTTAAAGCTCTAGTTTTTGGAGTCATATCGCTACATGAGATGCTAAATGTAAAAAAAAAATGTGTCTAGCAATTATGGCTGCAGAGAAATGCATGAAACTGTGAAATCTACACACATAGAAATCAGAAGGAAAATTAAATGAATCTCAGATTTATTATTTATAATAATGTTTGTAATTATCAAGTCAGTCTCATGATTTGTTGTGGGGGTGGGGGTGGGGACTGGTTCCTGATTTTTGCATAAAATAAAATTCCAATGCAACTGAGCAGTGTGGAGGGGAGTGGTCATTGCTCTCTGACCAGGACTCAGCATGGCCCAGGGAACAGAAGGGGGGAGCAATAGTCTCACTCTGAGTTACCAGCCAAACCCAGCTGGTAGGCCAGATAAAATGGGCTGTATCTGGCCTGTGGGCCATAGTGTGCCTCCCTCTGTCCTAGTGTCTAGATTCACAAAAAAAGATGGAAATCGATGGGCATTAGGTGTCTAAATACCTTTGAGGATCTGGTCCTTCATCTCTTCTGAAAATGAAGTTGGGCTTCTCTATCTCTTAGGTGCTTTTGCAATTCTTTACCCTTTGCCTTCCTGATACTGCACGCAAATGTTTAAATATAAGTCCATATTGTACTACATGGACCTTCTGACTTGGGTCTCTGGCTTGAGCTGCACTGTTGCTACAAAGTGACAAGTCTTATACTTGACTCTGGCTGTATTCACACACAGATGGTTATTTCAAAACAAGTTGTGTCGAAACAACTTGTTTCGAAATAACGCCTTATTTCGAAAGAACTTATTTCGAATTAACAAATAGTTATTTCGAAATAAGGAAAAAGGTGGGAAATGAAATAGCGGGTTCTATTTTGCTTCCGCAGGGGGCTGCAGGCACCGGGGGGGTTCAGCGCAGCCCCCTTTTGCAAGCACCGGCGGGGTTCAGCACTGGGCAGCGCTGCAGCCCACCGGTGCCTGCAGCCCCCCTTTGCAGGCGCTGGCTGGGGGACACCCCTCAGCACCCTGGCCAGGGTTGACCTGTTGTTTCGGAACACCTTGTTCTGAAACAACATGTTCACACGAGTTGTTTTGAAACATGGGTTTTGAAACAAGGTTGTTTCGCCCCCAAATGGGGTTTAACTTGTTTCGAAACAACAGGTTCTCATTGTTTCAAAACAACGGTGCATCGTGTGAACATGTTTTTTTTTTTGTTTTGAAACAACGAGGTTGTTCCGAAACAAAAGTGCTGTGTCAATACAGCCTCTCAGCCTCTGACCTACCACCTTAGCAGGATCATAGGACTTGTGATCTGAGTACTTGCTGGCCAAAGAGCGCATGTAGAAAAGACTTGTGTTCAAATCTGAGTCAGATTTTCTGTAGGCTCTGGGGTTGGCAATATGCATTCCTCCTCTCTTATCCACTGCCACTTGTGGGTCTGTGCAGGGCAGGGACAGTGCCATGGAGGTGACAATTGTTCCCTCCGTCCACATACACAATGTGCAGCCAGGAGCAGAACTTTGTTTCCCCTAATGGATCTAGGAGGCTCAGTGCAGCCATAAATGGGCCCCTGTGACATTGGCACCTGTGAGCAGCCTAGCTTAAGTAACTAAGCCACATTTTCTCACTTCTGGGTTCAACGTACGTAACAAAGAGGGTATATCGCTATGGGCTCAGCTGTCTTTGGCTGTGTTCACACACGGGGTTATTTTGATATGGTTGTTTCAAAACAACTTGTATCGAAATAACGCCTTATTTCAAAATGACTTATTTCGAATTAACAAAAAAGTCACTTCGAAATAAGGAGAAAAGCCAGAATCGAAATAGCAATTCCGGACAACAGTTATTTCAAAACGACTCACCGTCATTTCGAAACAACATGTTCAGACGACGGTTGTTTTGAAACAAGTCGTTTTGAAACCACTGTTGTTTCAAAACAACACGTTTGCACGGTGTTGTTTCAAAACAACAGTTGCGAAACAACATTGTTTCGCCCATAGACTAGGTTTAAATTGTTTCGAAACAACGTGGTTGTTTCGGAACAATGGATCCGGTTGTTCCGAAACAACCGTGCGTTGTGTGAACAGCTGAAACCTTATTTTGAAACAACCTCCATTGTTTCGAAATAAGGAGGCTGTGGGAACACAGCCTTTCTGTCCACCTCAGCAAAGCTGGGCCTAGGATAGCCTCAGCTGCAAATATTAGAAGCTATTTATCAGACTTGAAACTGAAAGTGAGACTCATTTTAGAACTGGGTACTCAAAACAGAGTCCTAAGCCTGGAATCTGTACAATGATCAAAGTAGCTGAAGTAATTTGACAGAAAATTTTAAATATGTGGAGCCTCTCAAATGTGCTCAGGGTGCGATGGCTTTGGAAATGCCATTTGCAAGTGAAGGTCCCTGGTTTTCAATGCACCATGAGATCATTTTATCTTTTGAATGATTTTCAACAAGCGTCTTACAAGGTTTTCCTTAACAACCTGACAAGCCAAACTTCTTAACTCGGTCAGGTTTCTGCCTGATGGAAGAATGCTTTTAATCTTTAGGAAGCATGCAGGTTGTACAAATGGAGTTGCAAACATGTCTTTTACTGAAAGTGAAAAGAACCTCATGGCTTTCTCAGTCGTTTTGCAAATGTTTGAGTACGCTTGATTTGTTTTGACACGTATTGGCAGAAAGCACTCTAAAAAAATGCATGGCCAAATGCTTCACAATCCTGGACACAGAGAGTCCAATTTGCACTAATGTTAAGGTGTTTAAAGTGATGTTCTCTTCAGCAGAAGCTGGGCCCCACTTCCCTCTATTCTAGGGGTCTCAAACTCAAATCACCACAAGGGCTGCATGAGCACTAGTATATTTGCCCAATGGGTACACCACTGAAACCTTTCGATACAATGATACAAAATATAGTCAAAATGAAAAAATGAAGAGTAACGTATATATGCCAAGAGTGAGTAAGTAAGAATTATTTCCATTCAAGATGGAGGTATCATCAGGAAGACAAAGATTAAGTAAGTAAACACACTTCAAATTTTGCCTATCAATCATTTGAGAAATTCTAAGTGTCATTGTGGGCCAAAGGAAGTAACTTTAGGAGCTGCATGAAGCCTGTGGCCACAAGTTTGAGACCCCTGCTCTATTCAGAGGGCTTGAAGTGATGCATGGACTCTGTTTGCTCTCTTCAGAGGGCTTAATTTGTTGGCCTGTAACAAGCATTGACAATTTGATCGGATGCATGGCCCAACCAGCCTATTATGGACAGTTAAAGCTGGGGAATTCTGGGCAATATAATCCAGAAAGATGGATGGGAGTCGTGGTCTCAAGACACGTGCCTTGGAGCCAGATCACCCCCTACAGAGACAGGATATAAAGCTCCTTGTTTATCAGGAAGGGGCCAACAGACAGAGAGAAGCTTGCAAAGAGCTGGTCAAGCTGGGAGAAGTTTTCCTTCTTAGGCCAGGAAGAAGGGCCCAGTAGAACTAGGATATGGTTATCTGAGAAAGAGTTGTAGGGAAAACACAGACAAGGATAATAGGGATGGAAGACTGAGCAGCCCTGATAAAAAGGTCAAGAGAGCTTGTGGCATGACTTTCTTCTAGTAACAAAGGAAAGTCTGGGAAGAGAATTCTGCACTGATTGGTACCATCCTGCACTGGCATATTACAAAACTCATTGAAAGGGTACCTCTTCTCTGTAGGAAAAGCTTATATTGCAGCCCTTGTTTTCATTCCAATTTGCAAGGAAAATGCAAACTAGTGAAACTTTTCATGCCATGAAGAAAGATCCCAATAATTTCATTTTGGAAACGTAGGTATGCTGGTGAGTTTCAGATCAGATCTATACTAAACATCATCTGTCTGTGCTGTTGAGGTGTCTCACATGAAATTGTATTTCAGGTTTTTCACGCACCCATTTTCCTCTGTGAAATGGCTGCCCTTACTAGACTACAGTTCGCTTGCTCCATTGTGGTGTCTATCTGTGGCTGAGACACTATGGTGCATCATAGGAATTCCATCGCTGTGGTGCATCATGGGAGATGTAAGCAAGCAAGAAGATCAATCTATAGGGGAGAATGAGAGCCTAAGGCAGTTAAACTATAACTCCTAGGAGCAGCAGTTTAATGTTGATGTGGAATGAAACATTTTGGTTCTCTTTTCATGTCAGAATAATATAAAATAAGTTGGTAAAAATAGACATTTTCCCCACAGAAGGTTTTGATATTTTGAGGAAACCACATTTCTAGTTGAAAAGATATTTTAATGGAAAAGTCCTGACCAGTGATACCTGTTTATTTCAGTGGGACGTGAAAGAGGGGAGATCCAGACACAACAGCACCAGGTGTTGCAATAGGGTTATGCCGACTCTATTGTGGAGCCAAAACTGGCAAACCCAGATCCTAATTCTAAACATTGAAATGCCCGATGTGTGTGTCTGATCATCAACAGTTAAAACATCAGTACAGAGATTCTCTTTTGTTTCTCTCAGTGCTCTTATGAACTAAAAAAGCCAAAAGAGTGCTGTGTCAATAATGCAAACAGCTGCCAACTGTTCGTGACTCATAGAATTGGATTTTATGGCCACCCCTCCCGGGCCATCACTAAAGTATAGAGAATGTGTGAAGGGAACAGATGGCCCCTTCACCTTAACTAGATGGCCCCCTTGAACTTAGCTGGATGACCGTTACCACCCTGAGTGCCCATTGTCTTTGCAGGGCTTGGTGTAGGTGGGCTCTGCCTGACTGCAAGGTCCTGCAGGGTATGACTCATACCACCATTGTTTTCTGCATTCCCTGTAATCAGGGAAAAGTGGGAAACACAGTTTAAAAACTGAGGATCTGGGGTGCTCAGGCAGGATGGTTCCCAACATCTCGCCTGGCCTGATCACCCAGACACCGACCTCCTCCGCTCACCAGTTTCCCCCAGAGCGTATCCACGAGTTACCCCCACGAGTATAACTGCCCGCCGAGTACGAGTCTTCTTCTTCTGCCTGTAATGCCGCTACCACTGCTGCTAATAGGAGTGGTAAGAGTCTGCCCTGCAGCCTTTCTTTAAAGAGTAAAGTTATTCTATTTTCTTGCTGCTGCCTTGAAACTGTTTTCCCCAGCTTTACAGGCTCATGTGTATCTTTTACCTTCTCCTTTCCTTTTTACTTGCTATTTCAATTTGTGTGCTATTAAGGAGCTCCTGTGTCTATAACTGTTTGCTGCTACTCTGTTTCACTCAGTGTATCTCTTTTCCTTCTGGGTTGTTTGAATTTGTTTTAAAGGTGTCATTGTGTTGCAACATTGTATAAGTTTAATTTGTAGCCTTAGTAGTATTAAGTTAGGCGATAAGATTGTTTCCTTTAGTTTGTAGCCTTTAGAATTGTTTTGTTAAGTTGCTTTTGCCCTCCCCTCTGTAACTTCCCCAACTTGAATAAAACTTTTTCTTCTTAAACTTTACTTGTCTCCTCTTTATTTCTTGAACCCCCCCATGTGCCCCAAGTTCACGGCTGCACCCAGTTCCCTTTCCCGCAGTTCCTCCTTCCCCTGCAACCCCCTTTTCGCCACTCCTCCGTCTTCCCCCCGGCTCGCCTTCTCACTGGCTCGCCGCTTACCCTCTTCTCCTCCTCCCCCCCCCGACTCGCCGTTTCTCAGCCCTTCCCCCCCGGCTGCCGCCATTTTTTCCCGCAGGCTACCCCCCCACCTTTGTTCTCCCTGTGACCATCCCCATCGCCCCCGCTCCTGCCTCCGCCTTTTTCACCTCTCTTCCCAGTTGGCTGCTGCCACAGTTCCATTCTTTCCCCACTGCGGCTCAGCCCCCCCCCCCCCGCCCCCCTCCCGGCCCCGGGAAACCCCCCCCCAGCTCTGGCCCCCTGAAACCTTTGCTTTCCCGCCACTTACCCGCCTCTCTGCCGGTACCTCCCAACCCCTTTCCTCTTGCCTCTCCTCCTGCGGCCGCCGGCACCCCATGACTCCAGCTGGCCCCCCGCAGCATCCCTTTGTAGCCAGCCCCTTGCCACGGGCCCCCGTTTTTCCCACGGCCCCCATCCATGCTCTCCAGACGCCGCTGCCGCTCCCCCGCTTGCTTCCACTAACCCTACCCATTCCCCATTCCCGCTCTGCCCCCCCTCTACTGTTCAGCCCCTCTTGCTTCCCCGAACACACAGGTGTATCCCAACTCCTTGCGTGCCTCAGTCTCCCTGCCCCAACCCCCACGTGTGTCTCCGTCCCGCCATTCCCACTCACCCCCCCACTCACTTTCCCTCTCCCCTAAGCCCTTCCCTCTGCCACCGCTCCCTTCACTGCCACTCAACCCCCCTTCTAAGCCTCTCCCACAAACCACTGACCTGTTGCTCAACCCCCGTCTCCTGTGCAACTATCCAACCTCCACCTGCTTCCTCTGTTGCCCTGAGCCCCCCCGTGCATCCCCATCTCATTACCCCTGAGCTCCCTTCCACTTGCCTTTCCTCTCCTTTGAACCCCCCTGTACTAACCTTTAAACTCCTGCCCCCCCACCTGCTTCCACTCTTCTCTGTCACTGCCACATACTAATTTTGTGCTGTACCCCCCCTTTTCCTTATAGGGTATTAGAACACCTTTTTAGGTTACAGTGAGTAGTGTTATAGTTGTAAGTTAAGTTAATTGAAGATTCCCATTGTTCCCCAACCTGCCCCCACTCCCCAAAGTTAAGCGCCGCCCAACACTTCACTAAAAACACCATGACAAACCATTGTGACAAGCGCTACATACACACCCTATCACTCACCCCACTCCCATACCTGTTTTAATAAAGTTTACCCCAAATCTACCCCATACCCCATGGGTGCAGTGATTGCCCCCCAAGGTCCTCAAATTTCTGAACCTGCTGGCAGGGTCACCAACACAATTTGACTGGTTGGTATTGGAAATCTCTCAGTAAATTCATGCTGCAGCCTAGCTTTGCTGAACTAAGAGGTTTAAATAAGATCCAAAAAAACCCACTGAAGGTTTAGGGTATTTTTCTCAGTCAAAGAGGAACACCAAGGTTTGGAAGGTTCTGCCACAAAAGGCACATAAGCAAGTCCAACCAAATACAATAATTCTAGAATAACAGTCTCAGCTGTCAAGCATCTGTCTTCCCCTCTGTTCTCACTGCCAAAGCCTTGGCTATGCCATGGTCTTATCTGAAACCATCCCTAACTCACCCCTGAAATCACACATAACACACTCCCCAGCCCTTCCTGCGACCACTGGTTTCTGATATCTTTCTGCATCAAATTCAGACTCTTCACTTTCATTTTGCCCTGGACAGCGCATCATGTGCCTTTAAGATTGCTTCTATTCACCTCTTCACTCAGGCCATTCAGCATTGCATGCTGACTCCTCTGCTTTCCCTCCCCTACAACGGACTCCATACCAGTTCTCATGTCACCACTCTGCCTCAGCCATCACCCTAGATCCTCTGCACCATCCAGCTCCTATTTCTTCCTTTTATTCAATTAACTTCTCACCGTTTGTTTTCCATTCTTTCCCTCACTTAATCTCCTAATTTTAATCTATTAATTTAAACCAAAGCAATGGAGGTAAGAAGACAAAAATCAACAAGATAAATTTGCAACTGTGATGGCCTGTCCCTTTAAATGTTAGAGGACTCCTCTTTTCCAGTGCAATGCTTCACTGTTATTTTAGTTCTTCTTTGAGCGCTGCTTGGATTCATTCAGTATCAGGTATATGTGCCACAGCGCATGATTGGCCAGAAACTTTCTTTAGCCTTAGCCTGTCAGGACGGGGCTGGCAGCCAACACCCCCTGGCCACCCCATGTCTGTATATAGGGCTGCAGCCCTGCCCCTCCCCAGTTTTCTCTTTTCCACTCTCAGCAAAGGTTATGGAACAGCCTGTTCCTTGCTTTTTCAAGGGCCTGTCTCTCTGCTCTGTTTTGCAAGTGTTTTCACTGGAAGATCTGTTTGCGGATATCGGCAGTGCTCCTACCGAGTCCTTCCAACAGAAACCAGAACCCGATGGACAGCTTCCACAGGAGGTATCTTAAAGGCCTGGCTGAGCTTCACCAGGTGGATTATGCTCCATTTGCAGATCTTTAAATGAAGGACTCAAGAGGACAGGGAGCGAAGGCTGCATAATATTGCCCAGGAACGGGCCCTGCAGCCAACACCAGGTATGCCTATCACACCCAAGGATTCACCAGCACCGAGTGCTGAGCTGGCACTGGAGCCCTCTCAGTGCAGCTCTCCAGCTACGAATAAAAGCTGTGTTTGGCCTCTAACTCAGCACTGCGTGCTCAGTCGGCAGTGGAGCCTTCTCAGCACTGCTCTCCAGCTACAAATAAATGCCGCGATCAGCCTGTAACTTGGCACTGCATGCTCGGTCGGCACTGGACTCCTCTTGGCGCCATTCTCCAGCTATGAATGAAAGCCACGATTGGCCTCTAACTCAGCACAGCATGCTAGCCTGGTACTGGAGGCCCCTCAATGCCACTCTCCTGCTATGCATAAAAAGCCATGGTCGGCCCCTAACTCGGCACCATGTGTTGGATTGGCACCGGAGCCCTCTTGGTGCCACTCTCCAGCTGTAAATAAACAGCTGAGATCAGCAGGTGGCTCGGCACCATCTCAGTGCAGTGTGACCTGATCCACAGTACCTCCTCTCCAAAGAAAAGACCCAGAGCATCTAAGCACCACAAGCTGGCGACAGCGCCTCAGGCCAGTCAGCACTGAGGCCCTCTTGGTGCCACTTCCCAGCACTGATGTACCGGTACTGCTTTAGCTTTCCCTGCCGGGGGGTGAAGACCAGAGCCTATCATGGTGCCATCCACACCTGATGACTTTAAGGCAGCAGAGGCTCTTTGGCTTCTGAAATCACAGCCAGGCCATCGAAACAAATGGTAAGTCCGTCTTCCTTTCATTTTACCCAGCACTGGGGGTGGGGGTGGGGGCTGCTCACTCCTTGGCCCCGCACCACTGCAGAACCAAGGGTTCCAACCCCGATGGCACCAACACCTAACCTCAGCACCGCAAGAACGTCCAAAAATACATGTCTTAGGCCCGGCCTCTTACTGAAGGGTTCCCTGCACCAGCTTCTTCTTAGAACCACACTTGAAGCTGATTACCTCCAACTGAGGCCAAGGAAGGGTAGTTCAAACTCAGTACCACAGCCCTGGGAGAGGGCACCCCAGTACCGGGGTTGGCCCTTCCTCCAGCTAGAGCCATGAACCCACCACACTTCAGACCCTACACCGGGTCACCACCTACCTGTCCTTGACATCACTGGGACACACTGGTCTGAGCTGCCCTGGCTTACTCTCAGGATCCCAGGATCTCAGAATTGCTAACCATTAGGCCTTGTTTAACAGATATTCCTTAGATCTGTGTAATGCTATGAAGGGTTTTAGCAGCTTCCTCCCACAACAACACTTGGAGGATTAGGATGCCTCCATCGAGGAAGGTGCCTTGGCCTCACGTGAAGCCCTTACAGTGGCATGGGATGCCTCAGACACGGCCAGCTGTGGCATTGCTACAGCCATGATTATGCACCGAGTGACCTCTACCAGGACTTACAGCAGTCTACATTAGACCTTCCCTTTTGAGGAACAGTCTCTTTGTGCCCCGGTCACTGACTCCCTGATCTGTGGCAACTGTGATCCTAGGTCAGCCCTCAGAGCCTTGGGTATGCTTACTCCCCAGGTGCTTCAATGTTCTCCCAGCCCACTGCAACCACACAAATTATTGGGGTGAGGGCCCTCACAGTAGTCTCCCCCCCCCAAGTGAAATGGCTATCTTTTAGAGGCCTTTGGACTGTGGCTTGGTGGCCCCCTTTTCTCCCATTGAAGGTGATCAACTCCCATACAGTCGTCTCTCCCTCCATCAAACGCAACCCTTGAACTTCAGGGTGGCATCCTAAGTTGCTTATGTTAAATGCCCCCTTGCAATCAGCCTCGCCTTTTCCTCCTCTCCGGTAATGATGTATCTCCCTCTTCCCTTACTATACTGTTTGGATCAAGTAAGAGCCTGGCAATCAGAGAATTCTCCTCACATGCACTCGGTTCTAGCTGCATGTGCCCTTGGAGCCTTGGTGGAAATTCAGGGGTGATAAAGGTATGAGAAGGGGATACATGATTACCCCCCCCCAACAAAACACCTGCTCTGTGGCCCTTACCCAGGGCTACAGCCCACTGTGACACTTAGGGGAGGATACCCACTCCATCCTTGCACCCAGAGGCCTCTCCCCCCCCACACACCTCCTCTAACCCTTCCCCAGTCAGGCACACTGGGATGGGTACGCTTGTGCTTTGCTGGCCCCAAGAGCATTTTTTATGTGTGTTGGCCTGCAATGGATCTTGGGGGAAACTACTGTGGGATGATGGCATACCCCACCTCCCAGGTGGTAGGTAAGAAGGTGAGCTTGTAGCCTCTAGGCCTCTACATTTTCCCTACTCACCTCCACAGGCGGTCCCCTTTTTATTCTCAGGGCCATGGTCTTCAGACTTGTATTAGGCCTGTTGCTTGAGGCATCCTCAAGCTCCACCATAGGGGTATTACTTCTGCTCCCACCCCTCCTCCCCAAGGACATTCATCACATCTCATTGGTCCATCCACCCACAGGCAAACCTCACGTTAAGCCCTCTACTGGAATCCCCTCTGCCCTGGTGCCTCTCTCCAACCAGGCAAGGGATGCATTCTGTCAAAAACCCCAGACAGCCATCTAGGAGTTGCCTTGACCTTTCTATGGCATCCCCCTCCTCCCTAGAATTGTAACAAGGGGAGATAGTAGGGGATAGAACTCTTAACCTTCATCAGTATTCATATACCTGAGTGAGCCTGCTGGAGGACATGTGGTTCTTAGCTCACGGCAGTTATCCCACCCTTGCTCTTCGCCTGTGGCTGTAGAAGCCTGTTGCTCTGGATCATAACTGCTTTTCTCAAGAGTTGATTCTGCTACAGAAGGGCAACCCTCTTGTTTAGATGGTCTTGCTGGTGACAAAGACGCTTTTTGTTATTGTGAAATAGCAGGTTCCCTGGTAATGAACCAGGACTGCCTTCTTGGTGTTCTGGTCTCCTGACAGAGTGGCAAATGACCCCTCAGCACTCTCATGCACATCTTCTCTTGAAGATCTTGCACTTACTGGCATGTTCGTAGGCATTCACCTGATGGCCCACTGCTTCTTCACCCAATTTTGGGTGCTGTGCCATTTGTGGGTGGCCGTGCTGATGGCGGATAAGGCTCTAACTCTGCCCACCTTCCACAGTACGGCTAGCAGTCACCTGATACTGAATGTATCCAAGGAGCGCTCGAAGAACAGTGGGTTACTTACCAGTAACTGTCCTTCTTCGAGATGGGCTGCTCAGATTCATTTAGATCCCTCCCACCATCCCCGCTACTCAGAGTTGGTGAAGAGTACAAACTGGGGAGGGGCAGGACTGAGGCCATATATACAGCCACAGGGTGGTCAGGGGGCCGCCAGCCTTGTCTTGACAGGTTAAAGCTAAAGAAAGTTTCCGGCCAATCATGCACTGTGACATGTACACTGATCAAGATCTAGCACAGCATGGATTATCAAAGGTAACATCTGAATCATTCCCTTGACTGAAGGAGTTCCTACAGGAATGGAACTTGATACTGGAGATACTGTCTCACTAATTCTCTTTGAAAGCAACATCCATGATTTTGAAGACTTATACTGGAGAAAAGTGAATCCCCAAAGCGATGCTACAGGTGAAAATTTTACTAGATGGACAATCCATTGTTTTACCTTTGGGTGTGATTGAAGGGAAGAAGTCACCATGATTTGGCAGAACTTGGCTCTAGAAACTCAAAGTGAACTGAGCCAAGATGAAGGCCATCACAAAGCATCTCAAAATCTTCAAGAAATATTGGACAGGCATGCTAAAGTGTTTGCAAAAAGAGCTTGATCAGGTGATGAGCAATGTGCATCAGCAAAGTTCACTGTTAGTTCGGACAGTCAGCCAAAATAGTGGAGTCCAGATTTGTGTCTTATGTTTTGAAATCTTTGCTGAGAGCTGATTTGGACTGTTTGGTGACCATTGGAGGCTTGTCACCAGTTTTGGTGTACATAGCAGTCTTATCACTATAGTGAGCGAGCTACACCCATTACATCAGTGATGAAGAATGACTCAGTCTGGATTTCTTGAGATTTCAAAATCAGATCAAATCCAATTTTATGTGTAGATCAGTACTCATTAACTTGAATAGAATATTTGATTGGTAGTCTTAGTGGAGGACAGTGTTTCAGTAAACTGAATTTGCCCAGTGCCTTGTCACACTATCTGGAGTGGCTGAACTGGAAGTTGTCAATTTCCAAAGGGATAGCCATGTTAGTCCAGCAACAAACAAACAAACAAACAAACAAACAAACAAACAAACAAACAAACCACCACACATGACTCCTTGGGTTTTTTTTGAACTGCAAGTGCCTACCTCTGCCTGTTAAAAGTACTACATTTTACCAAACCAATAATAAATGTGTATTCCTGAATCACTATAACAGTCTTAACATAATGCCACAGATAGTTTCTTTAGACTCTTTCCACCCAGGCAAGTTGGACTTAGTAATAAATGGTCACTTAAAGCAAAAATCATGAGATATTTAGATTGCTTCCAGTCCCAAGACACAATCACTTAGCCCAGATCAATTGGTACCCAAAGACAATGTCTGTAGCCAATCCTGTAATAAAGTATCTAAAGATTTATTTACTTGAGAAAAGAAATAAGGGGGTTATTTACAGGCTAAGTCAAGCAAACATATACATACAAATGAATTACAATCTATAATTCCTAAAGATTATAGATGTGGTAATCTGTCAATTTAAAATATTTTTCAGGGAAGACCCAAGGGATCTCTGCTTTTGTTTAATGTCTCTGTCTCGTTGATAGTTCAAACAAAGAGATGATGACTTTTCTTGTGCACTTGTTTTTATCTTATACATTTGGCCTTAGAGTCCAGTGATGAGCTACCTGGCATGTAGCATTTTTAAGGTGTGATAAGGCCATTTACCAATCCTTTATATTGTGATGTTTCTTACTCGCCCACTTAATCTTGATCGGCCTTCTTAACTGGCAAGGGAATGACTCCTGTACTTGAGTTCACAAATTTAGAGCAAACATTTTTAAAGTTATAAAGCAAAATTTACTTATTTCTTACTACTCTGGAATACTGATATTTCGACTGAGATTAATGTATGTTGCCACTCCTCGGTTTGATGAGTTAGTGGAAGAAACTTCGGTACCAGAACCAGTTGATTCCAAACCAGATCCAGTGGATTCCTTGCCACTTAGTATGCTTGTGGTCCAGGATGCTGATGCATCACCACCACCATGTTATCTCACGGAGTGTGAGAACAAGTGCTGTGGCTGTCATTATAAATTGTTTAGTTAGTGAGGTACTATTCCAGGGCAGAATAATCCCTTGAAACTTGAGTGTTTGTGGTAGCCTACCTACCATCTTTAGTTAGGCATATAGTATTTTCAATCCATGTAAACGACAATGTATATCTATTTAGAAAGTATTTTAAAGCAGGGTGGATGAATGTGATGTCTTCTCCCTTCACATAGCTGTGCACTCCCACTCTCCAGTGCAAACCCTCACTTTCATGTTGATTTCAGTTTTACTGCCAGGATAATAAATTCTCCACATCACACAACTGTGCTTCTTTTGGATCTCTCTGTGTCCTTCTTTTTCCCTGTTGGGTCAAATATAATAGCAACGATAAGCATATTGCATGATCTTACATGATACATATTTTATGTGTGCCCAGCATATACTGTATAGAAATGGAAGTCTTCCAGCACTAGTACCCAGGAGGTAGCATTCAGCTGCTCAGCTCCCACTGATTTGCCACCTCTGTGTGGGTTGAGTGAGGGAGAGATTCATACAGATGTTTGATTTTAATTCGATCCAAAGGGGCAGCCATGTTAGTCTAGTTCAGAACAAACAAACAAACAAACAAACAAACAAACAAACAAACAAACAAACAGGGAGTCTTGTGGTGCTTAAAGATTAACATATATTTATTGCATGAGCTTTTGTGGGAGAAAAATCCCACTTCATCAGATGCTTTGAAGATGGGGGAACTTAGAGTCTTCAAAGTGTCTGACAAAGTGGGATTTTCTCCCATGAAAGCTTATGCGATAAATAAATTTGTTAGCCTTTAAGTGCCCCAGGACTCCCTGCTTGTTTGTTTTACTTTTAATTATGGCCTTACGGTGTGCAGGAAATTTGCATACTTGTTTACAGACTGTCCATAAATTTACTGATGATTGGCAGCCCTGGGAGGAGTGGCCATCATGCTGTTTTGGTGTGGGGCTGAAGCTAAAATGGCCCCTGGCCAGTCACTATGGCTCCTGGTGAGCCACTTTGTGACCAGTGGGTGGAAAGCAGAATGGCTGGACAGGAGCAGAGTTGGGGTGGTTCCTGGCCAGCTTCCCAGAACAGGTGGACATGTACCACTGGGAGATGGCTGTTGTACTACTGTCAGTGCATGTGCCATAGCCTGGGAACTACTTCACTTGGTCATACTTCCTACTAGTACACCCACCATCCTTCATGCAGTCTCAGCCCTGATTGTTCCAACTCTTCTTTCTTCCTTATGTATTTTCACCTATCCAGGCCCATGCGTACTTAAAAAAAAAAAATCACAAACATGTAAAGCATTATTTATTATCAACCTTTTTACATTCTCAACCATAGTGGCTTAAGCTGACATGAAAATGTATGCTTAAATACCCACAAACACTCCCTTCTGTTTTTTATTTGCATTATTCCCAGAACACAAGTAGTAAGATGTTAAAAGCCAGTGAGACTGTCAACTGAAATTCACTCACCTGACATTTTTGTCGCTTTAAATTGCTTTTTTATTTATGCTACAGTTGAGATCTCCACCCAGCGCTGGTAATTACCGATTCACTGTGATTATATCATAACAAATTTATCAGCATTTTAAATGGTGCTCTGCTATGAGTTAGGTATGAAATTACTGCAGTGGCTCACAGGTGATTGTTGTCATTAAATGTGAGACATACAAACCTAAGCTGAAATTTCAAACTTGTTTTTCCCCCAGCAAAGGTGTGAATAACCTTTTGGGTTCTCTCATAAAGTCAGGAAGTAAACTTTGGAAGCACTGAAATGCTTATGAAGTGCAAAGCATCTCATAAAATCCATGATTCATCATATAAAATTAAAGCTTTATGAAGTTAAGTTATTTCCCTCTATGTTACACACACCACTTAGCCCAAGAACGGTAACGTTTGTAAAGTTAAAATGTTTCAGTAACAACTATGATTTACTGTTCACCTAACTGGGAGTTTTGTGTAATATGAGCTACCTTAGTCACAACTCAAATGCACTGGAAATTGTTTACCTGGGAGCTTTGGTAAAGAGGCACTTCTTTAGAGGGTGAAATTTACCATAAGCATTGTCTAGTAGGTATGAGTGCTAGGCTGATGATCCACAGATTCACTTTTGTGCTTGGCTTAATGAAGTTGCTTTGTTGCTTAGTGTCTCTGACTCTGGTCCACAAGGGACATATACCTTAATGCGAGCTTTAAGTACCAATCCTAGGCCTAATGCAGGGGGAAAGACAGGCACCAAAGAACTGGTTCCACAAAAACCAGCATGCTTCATGAGGAACCACCTAACTTAATCAAAAGCCAATGATGACGAGATGGGCATGTGCCTCTCATGAAGTCTGATGCTTCAATCTGCTTGCGATCCACATACAAGATCTCTGTCTTGGAGACTGGTGCTTAAAGCCATTCTTGCAAGACTTGTCTCCTGAGCATATCCAACTCATGAGATCCAGCAGAAAAGATAGGCCTTTTTCCATCAGGGTGTGTGATTGGTGTCTGGACAACTGCCTACGGCAGCAGTGCTTATGCTTGGCAGCAGAAACTTAGACACTTGGTGTACTTCTGATGTGAAGATTTAGGTGCCTTCAGGGTTAGGAGGCTGTTGAGAGGGACTCCTGTGGATTGTAGTTGACTTTAAATCTGGGATATAGTCAGCTAAACCCCAGATTCAGGCATCTAAATCTCTTTGGGTGCCTGGGTCTCACACACCCATTTGTTCAATGGGGTAATAGCATGGCCCTGCTGTGTGTGGGACATGTAGGAAGAAAATCATTAAAGACTATGAGGCAGGGCCAGCGCTATGCAGTAAGCAGCCCCTGCATTGCAGGGGGGTGTCAGCATTTTGAGGGGTATCAAAAGGGGACAGTGCCGTGGCACTCCGCTGATGACATCACTCATCTGTGCTGGCATCGCTCTGCTGCAGGGGGGCGCCACCATCCCCAGCACCAGCCCTGCTATGAGGGTCTCAGATACTCTGGTAAGGGAGTGGGGCAGATAAAGAACCAAGCTAGACACAGAGGTCCTGCTCCATTGAAGTCCAGTAGAAGCCTTATTTGGAGGATTGCCTGGCCACGTGATGGCTCTTCACAGGGCTGAGATTCATCTTCCAAGAAGTGGAATGAAACTCCCTCAGGGCTTCAGTGAATCCCCATGTGCACAATTATTAAGGGGGCTGTCATGCTAGGCCTGAGAAGGCCAAGCCTTCTTTGTAAAATACGTGACCGAAATCTACCCTTTAAAGACATATTATAGGAAAATACAATGGTAGTGTGCCAATTAGGCTAGGGCTTTGGTATGCACATGTAGCAGTAGTGGGTTCTTAATGAAATTTACATATATCCTTTTAGAAGATAGCAAGGCAAATGAACTGCTTCCCTGCCTGTCACTATTATTCTGTTGGAAGGGGTTGAAAGGAAACATTAACATCTAGATGAACTTTTGATGTACCAGTGTAAACTGTCTGTTGATGGTGCTAATGCAGCTAATTACCTGTGGTGCCCAGGAGGTGAAGGTTTTACTTCAAAGGACAATATACATGACTATTCTCTACTTAAGCACCTGAGCTGTCATCAAAGCCCACATGAAGAAATGACCTGCAAATGCCCACCTTGCCACAACTATAAAAGGGAGTAAGGGACATAATCCCTTGATCTCACATCTGTCCAATCTTCTCAGGGAAAGTTTGGGCTGCAGGATTGAGATCCCAGCCAGCGCTGGCCTGGAAACTGCCCTGCTAATTCTCATGGGGAGAATTAGAACAAACTCCACACTTGGATTGTTTGGTCTCTATTCCTTAAAACTGGATGTCTAACAACTGAAGCTGTGAAACAAGGTTTTATCTCCTAGGGACTCTAAATCATTTTTACGTATCTGATTCACTTTGACCCTTTAACATCTATCATATTTTGGTTGTTTTCCTTTTATATTAAACCTCTAGTTGTAGTTACTAAAGGATTGGCTGGCAGTGTGGTAATTTGGGTAAGATCCAAGCCTATATTGTTCTGGTTGATGTGGCTGACCCTTTGGGGTCAGGAGAACCTAATTTTTTTAGGAGACCCAGTGGCTGAAGGGGACCATTGGGGCTGATGTGCAGTAAGGGGGCTGTTTCTATTTTTTATGCTTGGTGATGACCAGAGTGGGGAATCAGAAGCATGTTTTGTTACTGAATGGGAGACTGGTTTAAGTACCAACCATCAGTTGTTTGGGGGTTTGCCCCTGGTTTTGCAGCTTGCCCTGATTTTGGCACATTCAGAAGGCTGTCCCAGGAGGCTGGGTCACAGGGGCCTGACACTTTTAAAGCGGATCACCAAGGCAGTCCACCATGAGATCAACATAACTGGGCTTGGCCCAAGAGAACTACAGGTTGGAGGTGTTGGTGTGGCCAAATCTACCCATCACCTGTAAGCAAAATCAGAGGAAGCTTCTTCATGGCCTCTGCACTCAGAGTAGTGCTCACTGGATCTATAGAGGCTCAGGCTTATTGTCCAAACCCCATATCCTTCCTGCTGCACAAAGCTGGTAAAAAGAACTTGCTTTGCCAGTCACTGGGTGTTCTGGGCTCCCCCTAAGTGCTCCTCCACAGCCAGCCTGGACTCAGGTACAGGAGCTGTGGGGACTCCACCTTGCTGGAGACCTTGCAATAGTCTCTCCTGTGCATGAGGAGTGAAATCCACTCAGTGCACACTTGTGCTGCAAAAGGTGACTCACCGTTAAAGGATATTTTTAGTGTATTCACATACTGTTTTTTTCAGATACATTCCATTATCTTTTCTGTGAGCCAGCACCGTGCATATTGTTTTTGAAACAGCTAGACTCAGTTGGGTCCTTGTTAGGAATGGCCAAAATGATGAGGATAATTGAAGAACCAATTCAAACCGTTGTTCAGATACAGAAACAAGCCTTTTCCAGGGCTCAAGTAACTTCTTTCTTTCTTTCTCTTTCCAGGACCAATGTTCCCTTTAAGCTGCGTGGGCACAAGGCCCAACACAACCCCCCCGGGCAGGGAAGGCTGCTGGCCGCGCAGGGCCGGCAGCCAGAGTCCTGGCTCAGAGCTCCTCTGGAGCAGGGAGTTATTAAAACTCCCGCCCAGAGAAACTCTAACGGAGCAGGTCCAGAATGTCTGAGCATGCTCTGTTAGTGCTTCTCTGGCCCCAGGGGGTGTGGCTAGGCCATGCTGCTCCAGCGGCAGGGTAGGCTTGTGGGGAGGGGTTGGGCAGGCTGGAGGGTTACCAGGGGAGCAGGCCCATGGGGAGGGGGCGTGGCAGGATCAGGCCTGTGGGAGGGGCGTGGCAGGATTGGGGCCGCACGGGGTGGGGAGCCACGCAGCGAGCAACATGAGCTGCTCAGCTGCCTGAGGCTCTTAGAGGGAAGATTGTCCAGGACAGGAAGCCAAAGTACCAACTTAACATAAGAAAGACACAGAGCTCACAATAAAGCTTATTCCCATTAGAATTCCAGTGCCATTTTTCCATACACTTTGGCTAGGCTTCAGAGCAATATACATCCAGGGTCAGAGTCAGAATATTGCTTGAATAGAAACAGAGGTGCAGATTAATCCTAAGTTATTCATTAAATTTTATTTTGAGTCTGGCTCTTGGCATCAGGGTCAAATAGTTCTATTCACACTTTCCACTCTGATTTTAATTGTTCACTTAATGTCTTTAACTCAATTCCCCATCTATAAAGATGAAGGTAATATTAACAATGTAGGAACTAACTAGTGTACAAGTGTATCACAGCCCTTTACTGGAAGAGATCAAAGCTACTTAGCCATGCACCATAAACCCGATACTGCTAATTACAGTTATGGCTCTAATTCAGCAAAATATGGTGCTTAATTTTTGTATACATGAGTAATCTTTCTCTTCAGTAAAGTATTCCTGAAAGTGTATAAGTGCCACTGAAGTCCCAGACATATCAGTAAATACTTAAAACTTCTGAAGCACTATACAACTGTATTATTAAGGATGGTCTGGGAATTTACACATTTTTGCTTGTAATAGCAAGAAGTGCAATAAGAAGAACAAAATTATAGAGGATTAATAGCCGTTGGCACACACCTGCTGTAGCTGCTTGTCAAGAGCAGCCTAATAGTGAATGCTCCTAAAAGGGAGGAAGGGCATTGTTCAGTAGGCCTGTTGATTTTGGCAATAAGTATTGTCAAGACACTTATTGTCAAGACACTGTTCCAAAGTCACGCTACATGCATCTCTTCATTGGTGTTTACCCCAGGAGACATGAATGAGACACTCACCTACATCTCAAATGAATTCTCAGGTCAGATGTAAAAGAAAAAGAATTACATTGAGGTTTTTGTCTTTTGTATCAGCCCAGCTGTGTTCACTGAAGCATTTTTTGCCTAAAGAAAACTCCAGACGGGTGTTAATGGTAAATTACGAGGAGGTTTTCATGGAATTACGACTTTTATCCCCATTAGTGCCAAAATGTGCCTGACATGAATCACTGCACTTGACACAGAAATGAATACCAATATAAGGCATGTTTGTACTGCAGGGAATACTGAACTATGTATCGCTCCAGAATAGGTAGATAGTGTACAAAGGCTGGCAATCACTAAATGAGTCATTAGGGTGTATTGGACAACTCTTATATTTGTTCACTAAAATAGTTCAATGGTCATGCTTTTCCAAAGAGCTCAGAGCCCCTCCAGGCACTTATATGAAACAATCACATTTTCCAAAGGCTTCAGTACTTAACAGCTTCTATTGAGAACAATGGTGAATCCACTGGGCACCCCCAATTGTAAGCATTGATAGATGAGCTCTAGGGCAAAAACGTCTACCCCATCTCTTCTTCCTTCAGCCATCCATCCCCTTCACCCCACTATCCACCACCTACAGCAATTTGTGCTCTCCAAGCACAGTCTCATTGCTGTTTGTTGGGATTACCAGGCAGCAGAATTCACAAACGTGCCTTCATTATTCCTTCCCCAAGCCACTTTGCAAGAAGGAGCTGAAATATTTATGTGCACCACGCTGTGCAAAAAAAGGTGAGACAAAAGGGCTGCTTGGATTCATTCCCAGCTGAGTAGGAGAAGAACAGAAAAAGGAAGGCGGAATGTGAGTAAATTACTTAGCTGAATGAAAATCAATGACATCTTTTAGTAGATGCCATTACAGCAAACCTCTGAAAGTGTCAGGAAAGAGACATCTAAAACATTCAGTGTTTCATGGTGGTGGGAAAAAAAAAAATTAAGAAAAGCTTTTATTGGAAGCTCAGAGTCTGAGGAATCACTAGTTAAATAAAGTCAGGTGTGAGCCACTGACTGGAGCTGCAGTCCGGTTGATTATTCGCATGGCTGAACCCACTAAGAGCCTTCCTGCTAATGACAACCTATTAGTCTGGCTCTTTGGTTTTTGAGGTTATATCTAGAAAGCTGATGAGGCCAAAGAAATTAAATGTACCGCTGAAATGACTGTCCCCATTTGCACAGTCTTCCTGAAACACTGCTACATCCCCCAACCCAGGAAAGATGTGGCGGCTTTCCTCATCTTCCTCCACTTGGCATCTTCATTCTCAGTTTCAGTTTTGTGCCTGCCAAATACTTGTCTTTAATGAGGACTCTCCAGGGTACCAAAAGGAGCTCTGTCTGTTTAATCCACACAAAAATCTACCAACAGTGCCCATTGCAGGCAGTTGAATATCTCTTCCAAGAAAACCAATAAGTAGCTACGAGATCCTACGTGTCCCCCCAAAGATTTCAAAGAACTAGTGCATGGTGTTAATTACAGTCAAGCTCAATAGAACTGAGAGCATTATCTAGAAGCTATTGCATAAGTGACCACAGGTTTTGTGGGGATTTAATTCATTCACTTCTCTCGGCACGTTAAGTTAATATTATTCAGGTAACATCAATTTACTCATTCGCTTGAGTAATTTTGAACAGCTGCTTGGGCAAAGGTCTGCAGTGAAAAGCATAGGACTGCCAAAGGAAGTAACTGCACATTTGCTGGGTGTTCAAAGGGCACTGTACCACCACTGAAAGGTCCAGGGCCATGCCATACACTTGAATGTGGGCAGGTCACTCTGATGCTTTGACCAGATGACACCCTTGTTCCACAGATGTGTCTTTGGGAAAGATCTGGATATTTTCTCTTCTGAAACACATGGCTAGCACTCGGCTAATAACTACCCTTTTCTTTGGGTAAAGTCTGAGACTCATAGGCTACGTTCTCACGTACATGGTTAATTCGATTTTACTTATATCAATTTACTAAAATCAATATAAAATCATTAAATCAATATAAGTTAAATTGATTTAACAGGTCCACACTAAAAAACCCAAATCAAAATAGCATGTCCATACACAGGACTTGCTATTTCAATTCAGGAGAGGGGCACCATGGGAGGTGTGGCAACATGGCCCCCTCACTGGACCATGCCCACACTCAATATGTAGAAAAAGGAAAGCACCTGGGAAGGAGAAGGGCAAAAAGTGTTAAATCAATTTAACAGTTAAATCAAAATAACATATCTGCACCATGTTATTTCAAAATAACTATTTCGATTTAACCGTCGTATCAATATAATACTAGGTTTTATTATATTGATATAACTTCCCTTATATCAAAATGAGGGAGCTCCTCATTTCAAAATAAGGGAACATCATGTTGACCTACCATTTTTTAAAATAGAAATAACCAGCATTATTTTGATTTAAACAGTTTGTGTGGACATGCCCATAGACTTTAAGGACAGAAGAGAACAAAATGACCACCTAGTCCACGGGTTGGTGACCTTTGCTGGCCTGAATGGCAGCCCCACCCACTGCACCCTCAGCAGGTGCCAGGGATAGGGCCATAAGGGGGTGGGGTCAGGCCTTGGGTTCCCAGCCAGGACCCAAACTGGAATCAGGGCTGGCTCCCGCCAGCAGGTGGCCTCTGGTTCCTGGCTGAGGCTGAGGCTGGGGCTGGGGCTGGGACCAGCCTCCCCTCCAGCCAGCAGGCAGCATCCAGTTCCTGGCCAGGAGTGGGGCCGGCTTCCACTGGCAGCAATGCCCCTGGGTGAGCCAACCCATCCTCATCCCAGCCATGCCCACCAGAAGCAGCAGCTCTGGGTGGGCTGACCCACCCCACTCCCATCCAGCAGCCCTTCCCAGTAGGTGGTGGAGCCAGCAAGGGCCAGAAGCCCCATGCTGCGGCTTCTTTTTCCTTGCTGGCCATGTTCCCCAGTGGGGAAGTGCAGCTAGCAGGGGCCTGGAGCTGCAGCACGCGGGTTTTGTGGCTCAGGGCTGTGCTGGTTTTGGGGCCAGTGGAGAGCCTGAGCAGCACTGTGTGCTGCTTGGGCTCGGTCTGTGTGCCACATTTGGCACTGGTGCCAGGTGCTGCTGACCCCTGAGCTAGTTTGACCTCCTGTGCAATGCGCATCAGAGAACCTCACCTGCACCCTTTGAAATAAACCTCCAACCTATGACTGAGTTGTTAAAATCCTCAAATTATTATTTAAAGACTTTAAGATACAGAGAATTCACCAGCAAGGGAGCCATCCCCCATGCTACAGAGGAAGATGACCACCCCCTCCCCTCTACTCAGATACAAAGGGGCTTCTTTCTGGCCTAAAAAATCAAGATGGCCTTGCTAGTCATTCTGTTATATGAAAATATAGTGACTGCCTTCCTAACTCAGGATATGTTATATGGAGAACATTTGTGCTTGTGCTAAAAAGACCAGCCCAAGGATACAATCTAGCCACAAAACAGAATAAATGAGCTAACAGCAAACACTTGGAAGCATGTTGGGGCATGTTTGTCCAAGGTAACGAAAGTCCAGTTTAGCCTGTTACTTACAAATGCTTATAAAAGTCATCACAAATGAAATATAAAAAGACTGAATTAGTTGAATCAAAACAGTCTGCAGGAGCACCTAGCAACTTTTTCATATTGTGACTGATAAACAAAGGAGACTATAACTACAAATGAAACCAAAATTGGACTGTCAGACATTAAGTCTAGCTGGTGGATAAAATAATGAGGGGTTGCCCATTCTATCCTTCACTCCTTTTTGGAGTCCTTCAAATGTCTTTCCAGTGTGTGTATGTATCTGTGGGTGCGTGTGTGTGTGTGTGTGGGGGGGGAATCAATATGAGTGGGATATGGGTGGACTGAAAGAAGTGAACTTCACCATCATGACTGCCAGGACCTCCCATCAGTTGGGACCCCAGGATCTACTGTAATGCTGTTGGGGCTTTCTCATCCTGATCCTGAGAGATGACCTGACCAGACTGAGCCACAGAGACTGAGATGCCACATCACCTCTGCTGGCTTCAGCTAAATCCTAAACACTACCTGGAATGTGAAATTTTGGTTCCCTTTCTAACCCCTCCTCCCTCACATGTCCATTTCCTTCTCCTCTTCCTTGTCTGTCTTATTTTGCCTTCAGTCTAAAAATAGGATTCATACGACTGTCTCTTTGACAAGAGGGGGTGATCCTGTAACCAATGGGGCAGCTAAAAGCAATGTCCTAAGTAGCCTGACACTGATACAAGCTTGCCAGGTCTCAGAATGGCTGATAAGACCAGAGTCTGGGCCTGTGTTTCTCCAGCAGTAAGACTGCAAGTGAGAGTCAGATCACAGACAAAGTTGCATTTTCTAGCTTTGTGGTTCTTGCTTTGTGGGTTTTTTTTTTTTTTTTTTTGGTATGAGTTTGTCTTGTTTTCTTTTAAAGGAGATGTGTTAGACTTCAACAGTAGCAACAACTCATCTTGACTCACTTCTCTTTTCCCCCCAAAGGACAGTTAATAGCATCTTTAAAGACTGTCAAACAGGTGGTTCTTCCTTATAAGAGCTCTATGGCTAAAAGAAATGAGAATAACAGATATTGTTAAAATAGAAGTCTATTTATGCCTTTACATTTCAGATGTTTTGACTGCTTTTCCTTCTTTTTCTTTAATAAGTTGTTATTAAATTTTAAGTGGCATGTTTGCTATGGTACCAAGCAGGCCAAACTCTCTGGCTTCAGTCCCCTTAACTATTTACTGCTGCAGAGTGGCAGGATGATACTGACCTCTGATTCTCTGGGCCCATTTATACCCTCAAAATTTAACACAACAGATCATGTAGAAAAGACTATGTGATCAGAGAGACAAGGGGGGGTGAGGTAATATCTTTTGTTGAACCACATTCTGTTGGTGAAAGAGAGAAACTTTCAAGCTTACAGGAGTCTTGAAGAAGAGCTCTGTGTAGCAGGGAAAGTTTGTCTCATACTCATTGAAGTTGGTGTTTTAAACCAACTATTACCTCATTCACCTTGTCTCTTTAATATCCTGAGACCAATCCAACTACAATACTACAAACAAGTACTCTATGTCATCATATAGTTATATACTGTTTCACAAGATTGCTCAGTTATGGTTGCACAGGCAATCTTAACTGTGATATCTCTTCAGTGTTTGACCTGTTCTCTGTTCTGGTGCCTGGTTACAGAAGACCTCAGTAGCTGAAAACAGCAAGTACTGATCAGGTACTGTTCAGTCCCAGGCTGGAGCTTGCTTAGTGTAGAAAATTGAGTTGTCAGACTCTAACAAGTGTCTGAGCAGGGCCAGTGGAACACAGTAAGCTGGGTAAGCATTGCAGGGGGGTGTCAATGTTTGAGGGGTGCCAAAATGCCATGGGGGGACACATCCTTGGTCCACCCATCCCATACCAGTGGGGACCAGGCAAGCTGGCCAAAAGGACGGCCAGGTTCAGCGCTGCCAGTTTGCCCCCCACCATGTGTGCTGCTTTCAGCTCTGTGCTGGAGGAGCATGGAGGGGGTGGGAGGCAGCACGGATCCGGTATTGCTCCTCCCCAGCTAGCTGTGCTGCCTCCCGGCCCCTCCCTGCTGCTCAGGCACAGAGCAGAGAACAGCTCCTATGGCCGGGGGGAAGAGGGAGCAGGTGGACCGGCAGTGCTGCACCACTGCCCCCCCCCCATGCCAGACCCCTCACAACCACATTGGTGCCCCCGCCCATGCTAGGGTCCAGGCGAGCAGCCAAAAGGGCAGCCTGGTGCAGCCCTGCAGGTCTGCCAGCCCACCCACCACCCCGCCACATGCGCTGCTCTGGGATCCATGCTGGAGCAGCAGGGAGGGGACAGGAAGCAGCACGGCTGGGGTGGGGGGCAGCGATACCGGCTCCACGCTGCCTCCCACCCCCTCCCTACTTCTCCGGCACAGAGCCCAGAGCAGCACGTGTGGTGAGGTGGGGGGTGGGTGGGCGGACTGGCAGCGCTGTACCAGGCCACCCTTTTGGCTGCTCTCCTGGACCCCAGCATGGGGGGCAGTGCAGGGGTCTGCCTCTCCCCTGGGTTGGCTTGCCCCATCCCCCCCCCCCAGTGCTGGGGGGGGAGGCCCCACTGAAGGCGATTTGCCTGGGGCCCTGCCCCCCCCCCGAGGGAGGAGGGCACCAATTTATAGATTGCAGGGGCACCAGAAAACCTAGCGCTGGCCCTGTGTCTGACCATATGCAAACTGAGACTTCAAGGGACCATAACTTGGGCAGATTAGGAAAAAATGACACAGAGACAGCAAAATGCATATTTGTGGCACCAGGGCATCCTCTTCCACACAGCTAAATTTCAAATTCAGCTAGTAGAGAACATTATCAACATTTGGTCTTACCTTTTGGCCTATTCATTTCACCCGAAGTCCTTTCCAAAGTACTTGCTGTGGTTGTGGCTCATTTATGATGCTTGAGTGTGATAATCTTTCCTTATCTAGATGACTTCCTTTTCCAAAGTCCAATGTCTGTGGAAGCACAATGCCGTAAACAGAGACCCATACACATCTTCTGAGAACTAGGCCTTCAAATAAGCTTCCAGAAACCAGTCAGAACACTGGAAGACTACAGAATTTATAGGAGCAGTACTAGATTCAATCATGGCAACAGGACAAGGATTTAATGCAACTTTAAATCTTAAGGGAGAGGTAAAAACCAATCCCTACTTTACAGCCTGCTCATGCCTTCAACTGCTGAGCCATATGGCAGCAACAACCTTCATGATACAACATGCTAGACTTCACATGAGAGTCCTCCAAAACTGGCTGCATTCCAACGTCACTCCAAGGAGGCACAGAATGAACAAAAAATTGACAGTACCTCTGGCAATCAAGAGCTCTCTGCATATTGGTGGATGGACCTAGACAACGGATGCTGAGGCAGGGATGTCACTGCCGCTAGGCCTCTAGGGCTCATGCCCTGCATCCCTCTGGGCTGTCTCTGCCCCTGCGAGTCACCAGGAGGGCTGCTGGCCAGCAGTAGCAGGATATAGATCTGGGCTGGGGCTGCCTGCTGCTGGCCAGCAGTGGCAGGAGCTGGATTTGGCTCCAGGCTGTCTGCCACTGGTAATCAGTGGCTGGAGCCAAATCAGGCCTGCCCAGGACACCTGTTGCTGGCCAGCAGCTGCTGGAGCTAGATCTGGCTCTCGGGTGGGGCCCAGGGCCAGGCCCCAACCCTTTTTCTAAGACAGCAACGCCCCTGTGCTGATGTATATTGTTACAAACATGTGTACCATCAGTCTTGATCACTGTGGAGGCCTTATCGATAGGATGGGGTGCACACATGCAAGACCTCACTGTGCAGGGCCAATGAACTTGGTCTGAAGCTCGATTGCATATCAGTCTTCTTGAACACAGAGCAAATACACAAGGCAACTGCCCTTTTTGAACCACAAAAAACCCCACAAATCAGTCCAAATCATGACAGACAACATGGCCATGCATTTACATAAACAAGCAAGGCAGCACTGTTCTCACTCACTCTGCATGAGGCCATGAAGTTGTGGAATTGGTGCATAGGCCAAGGCATAGCTATAGCTGCACGAACACAACAGCAGACAGGCTGAGCATGAAATTTGAGCTAGACCATGACTGGGAAATCAACTATACAGTCTACACAATACCTTTCATTGATGGGGCACAACACCCATAGACTTCTTTGCAATGAGAAAAAATCTTAAGTGCAATCCATTTTGCTCCAGAGCAGGTCACAGCTACAGTCTCTGGGAAACACCTTAATTCCATATTAATCTGATCATAGACCTACCAGCATTTTACCTCAACCAACCTAAGAACCAATCAGAGATTAACTGGCATACATTGGATCAATCAATCAATCAATCAATCAATCAAATCATAGGGCTGTCTATAGAGCACTGCTTTTTCTTCCTTAACAGAAACAAATGCTTTTGTAAATCAACACAACTATTTGTTTCCACAACAGTGTTCAAAAGGTAATACAATATCCTCTCAAAGACTATCAGAATGGATATTGCAACATGTTTACATATGTTACAAAAAACTGGATTCAGAACCTCCATCATGTATTAGGAATCACGTTACCAGAGCAATGGCTATCTTGGTTGTCTTTCTTATCATCCCTATGTTTGAAATATGCAGGACTGCTACACTGGCTTCTAAGCATCTGTTTAATTAACATTATGCTACTACAAATATCACTGATATGCATTCTTAATTAGGATCCACAATGCCAGCATTGATTACTGAGTCCACTTTGGTGTTCCCCTGCCAATAGTGAGACACTGCTCTACAGTAACCCGAAGTAGAGTACCCACAGAGACAGCAATTGAAGAAGAGGAAGTTACTTACCTCATCCACTAACTGAGGTTCTTTGAGATGTGTGTCCCTATGGGTGCTCCATTCCCAGGTCTCCAGCTCTCCTCTAATTGGGAGTACCTACACCAGGGGTATTGAACTCATTTACTATGGTGGGCCAGATTTGACTTAAATGTACTTCAAGTGGAACCCCAGCCAGGAACATTCTATCTACTATCTAAAATCTATAAAAAAAGAAACCCTGGACACCCCATCATCTCAGGCATTGGCACTCTTACAGCAAGCTTATCTGGCTATGTGGACTCCCTCCTTAGAGCCTATGTTATCAACATCCCTAGCTATCTTCGAGATACCATGGATTTCCTGAGGAAAATCCAATCCATCAGTGAGCTTCCTGAAAACACTATCCTGGTCACTATGGACGTAGAAGCTCTTTACACCAACATCCCACACAAGGATGGATCACAAGCTATTAGAAGAATCATCCCAGATGATGCCACAGCATAGCTTGTGACTGAACTTTGTGACTTAGTGCTCACCCACAACCATTTTAGATTTCAGGACAACTTATACCCCCAACACTAACATGGCTGTCCCTTTGGAGCTTTTCAAGTGGGCTTTACATACCATAAATCAAAATACTTGGGCGCTCTCATGGCATTTTACAGCGCTATGTATGCAAGTCTGTGATTCCTGAGACCTCTCTTTCTCCCTCTGTTAGGGAGAAAGCGTGGTCTTATAGACTACAATTTTGCATACCTTGCACTCTGTGATATTGTGAGACCTGACATTCTCATGACATTGTGAAGCACTGGGTATGTGCAACAACTCTCTTTCTCTCTATGGGCACGTCTACACGGCCCTTTTATTTTGAAATAACACCCATTATTTCGAAATAAAAAAAATTCAGTCTACATGACATTCCCGTATTTCGAAAGGACGGACCTCGTCCTTTCGAAATAAGGATCGTCCTTTTGGAAAAGTAAAACCTACCCCCCCCTCGAAACGACCGTTATTTCGAAACAAATGTTTCAAAATAATGCCTTTAGACCCATTGTTTCGGAACAACACCATTGTTCCGAAACAACGGTTTGAAACAGCGGACCCATTGGCGTTATTTCAAAACATCCGTTTCGAAATAACGGTCGTTTCGATCCCGCGGTTTCCCTTATTTTGAAAGGAGCCCTTTTGAAATAAGGGTTTTATTTCGAAATCGGTCCTTTCGAAAGGACCGATTTCAAAATAAACCTGTGTGTGTAGACGTGCCCTATCTGTTAGGGAGAGAGTGTGATCCCACGTAGCACAGTCACAGGCTTGATGGACAAGGTTTTCAGGTTGCATCTAGCCCATGGGGCACAAATTTGACACTCCAATCTATACTCTGTAAGACAGAGAAAAAACCGAGGGGGTCGAGTCACATGACTGGAAGTTAGGGAGCCAGCAGTGTGATGAGACATCATCCGTGCATGCATGTCCCATACAGGTACTGCTGCACAAATCGCTGATCAACAGCACCAGGATGTATTGACACCTAAAATGGAGTACCCACAGGCATACGCATCTCGGAGAACATCCATTAGGGCACTAGAGAGCAACTTTCTCTTGCAGCATGGAATGATTCCCCTATCTCTCGATCCATTCAGGTGTCTCAGTACCCTCTGGAACATGTTGGGCAGGGACTGACCCAATGCCTCCCACATGGAAGGCCTTTACCATAAGTAAGAATGCCCAGGAAAACCTTAAGCATCTTGACAAGAGTCATCAGAACTGAAGTTTGGAGCAGAGTCAAACCTCAGGCTGAGTAGCAGATGAGTTCAGTTAAATTCCAGGATGGGTTTGATGCCAAGGATCAAAACCCGACTCAAGTTTAAGGGTGAGCATCAGGAGTCAAGGTACAAAACCAGCTGAAGTTAAAGCCGAGTTCCAGAGCAAAAAGCAGGAATGTACATGGCAGCTATAGGAGATCCACACTGTTGACTGGATGCTTTCTGCAATTCCTCTTGGGTTTATAGAGTGTGAGGAGCCAGTCAAGATACATGTGACTGCTGCCTATTGGACCTTTGAGATGGGATTTCCTGCAGTCTGTTTCTGCATTTGGTTGCAGATAGTGGAGTGGAAGTTGGTCACAACTGCTTCTGGGTGGGATCATGGAAGGTTCATTTCCTAGCAGTTCAGTAGGCCTGGACTTAAAATCTATTAGGGTGACATGCCCTCCGGCACATCATGCAGTCAATCTCACTGATGACAGCAGCCTACTCTTTATGGATATGTGCACACGCTCATTTTAAATTGAAATAATACTGGTTCTTTCAATTTAAAAATGTTTTATGACCACATGACATTTCCTTATTTTGAAATAAGGAACTCTCTTATTTTGAAATAAGGAAAATCATTTTGATATAATAAAACCTAGTTTGAGATCAAACTGATGGTTATTTTGAAACTGTGTTTTTGAAATAACCCCATATGGCTTTGTTGTATCGATATGACCCACATATCAATATAACAGATGACCTTCCTCCCAGGGTGCATGGCACCCTGGAAGGAAGTCCCAAGCGGCCTCAGCAGCCCGGCCAGGGAGCCAATCAGCACCCTGGCCATGGAGGGAGGTGAGGTACAGAAGGGCCGGGGGGGGGGCCCCCCCCACCCCCACCCCCACCCCCACCTCCAGCTGGCTGGGCAGGGGGGGGGTGGGCAGGGAAGCCTGTGCACCTGGCTGGACAGCCAGTTGGGGAGCCGACATGCCCTACTTGCAAGGTTTGCCAGCTGCTGGCCCGGTGGCAGGTGGGAGAGCTGGTGAGCCCTGCGTGTGGGGCTTGTCGGCTGCTGGCTGGGTGGCGGGTTGGGGAAGGTGGGGGAGCCGGCAAGCCCTGCAAGCAGGGCTCACCAGCTCCCCCACCCACAGCCCGGCTAGGAGCTGGCAAGCCCCACAAGTGGGGCCTGCTGGCTCCTGCACCCACCACCCAACCAGCTATGGGGAAGTGTGTTTGGGGGAGCCTGGCATCACAGCTTCCCTGCCCCCTCCTCCCTGCAAGCAGCAAGGCATGTGAGGTGCCGCACAGACCCAGCTCCGCTGCCCCACCAGCAGGGGGGAATGCAGAGTGCAGGGGGATCCCTGCCCTGGGGGCTTTTTTCCCCCTGCCTGGCTCTCCAGGTGAGAGTCAGGCAGGGGATTGGGTGGCAACATGGCCCTGCCAGGGGGCCATGTTGCCATACCTCCCATGGTGCTCCTCTCTTGAATCAAAATAGGAAGTCCTGTGTCTGGACTTGCTATTTCGATATGGTGCTGTTCCTTAAATCGATATAAGTTAAATGGATTTAATGATTTTTATTTCAAATTAGCTTCAATTGATTTAATTTAAATCGATTTAAGCATGTACGTGTGGACATAGCCTATAGCTCAAAAGGTGCATCTCATGATTTTGCTGCTGAGATCTTGGGTTTAGTGCCCAGGGATGACATCTAGTGTGTCATTGGTCTGTTAGATATCCATTCCAAATTTATGCAAATAAAACATTATATAGTCTTTAATCCCCCCAAAAATTATACACTGAATTAACTTTACCATACTTTGACTTCAGGGTGCCTAATCATGGTGCTTAAAGTTAACTGCACTCAAGTGTGTGCAAGATCAAGGCCTTACTGTTTGATCCCTTAGACAGAAAAAGGGTTTCACTTTGGCCAATCCTTTTTCTATAAAAACGGTGCTCATTAACACGGTTGTTTTTGATGTACTTTTAATAATTTAGTCTGTGCCAATGCAAAACAAAACACAAAACTGACCATAGGACCATAGCCAAAACATGGCAAGATTCCAGCTTGCCTATCAAGTTTATACATACTCTCAATAGCTCTGATAATGTTCTCTTTATAGCCTGAATTGCTTGGATTCAGCACTGTGGCACTCAGTAGAAATCAGTTAATTATTTTCATCAAAGATCCTAACAACAATATGAGGTTAAACTTTTAAGCAGTATAATGTAATGCAGACTGGCAAGCTTAGCCTCTAAGGGAATTACTCAAGCACCAGACAGGAAAGCAGCAGTAATTAAGCACTTATCAGTATCACTTTCAAATGAGAGTCTAAAATATTCATTTAATTTAGGTCTAGCTTTAATAGTATGGCTATTGTGCTCTCTGTTAAATACTATCAGTTCATTATTAAAGACAATATTTGAGTTTGAAGAGTGAGCAATTGTATCAGAGAAGTGTACACTGTTGTGGACTGTTTCTGGTAAATTTTTAATAAATGTTTGCACAAACAGACCAAAGTCATGCTATACGTACATTTACTATCTTAACTCCCTGTGGCATGCTGCACCCCACATACCTTTTTCTAGTGTAATCCAGTGATTCTGAACCTTTTCAGTAACACAGCACACTTCAATGAGACAATTCCACAGCACACCCACTTTTTTCAGCTTACCTGATTGCTCATAAAAGTCACGTTTATTTACATTTACTATGATTAGGGTCTTACTAGAGAGGTTTGCAAAATAGTGCATGCAACAAGCTAAAGAAGTATCAGCTGTATTTATGTTTCAAATCCACTGGAAAAAATACAGTTTATCTCAGTTTTGTCCTTTGGCGTTTAGAATGTTCATGTTTTAGAACTGAAAGGCCAATAACTTGCTTTTAATTTGATGATTAATTTTTATAAGTTTTAATAAGTTGTAATTTTGGTTGGATAGAATATTGTTTAAGATGAAACAACATTTGTTTTACATAGATTTTTCATTACCTTTATACAAAATTTCATGGCACACTTGGATAGTTCTCACAGCACACCAAGGTGCCACAGCACCCTGGTTGAAAACCATTAGTGTAATCCAGTGGTTCCCAACCTTTTCTCTGCCGTGGCACACCTTGGTACTTTCAAATTTTTCAAGGCACACCACCATTAAAAAACTCATGAATCTTCAAATTAACTTAAATTACTTATGAAGAGTGACTTTGTGGGGTGGGCAGAGGGGAACTTGGGGAGTGGGAAGGTGGGGCAGGGGAGCAGAGCACAGAACCCACTTCCCCCTTCTCTGCAGTGGCTCCTTGACACACAGGGCAAATCCTCACCTCACTGCTGTTCCTTCCCACCCCAGTGGGTCCCGTCCTTACCTCCCCCAGCCCCCTGTTGCCTGTGATAGACCCTTCCATTACTGCAGGGGCCAGAACTAGGCCTCCAGTCCCCAGCTACACCCCTCCCCACAGCCACCCCACAACCCCAGCTACACACCCTCTGCTACACATCCACTCCCACCCACCTCTGCTACACACACACACCTCCCGCAGACAACCTTCAGCAGCCCTCCCCCACAAAGCCTTACCTGGGCTGTTTGCAGGCTGCCCGACACAAGCCGCTCTGCCCTGCAGGGGGAGATTCACACACTCCCAGCCTCCTGCCCCTCTCTGCTGGCTGGGCCTAAAGTGGAGCCACCAGAACGCTGCATTTGGGGTCCTCCTGCTATTTTGAGGGGGACCACTGGAGCAGCACATGCCTTCCTCTATTTTTAGACGGGCCAGAAGGCTGCTTGCCTAAAAATAGGGGGCCCCAGAACCAATGTTTCCTCTAAGGGGAGAGAGCAGCTGAGCAACTCCTGTTGCTCGCTGCACTCCCCCCCCCATGGGGCCCGCTGCGCAGCCCCTCCCCCTGCTCGCCCCCCCCCCCCGCTCCCTCTAGGTCCCTGCTCCCGGCATCGCTCCCCTGGCCCCAGCATCACCCCCCCCTCCCCCTCGCCCCCCCCTCCTGCTAGCCCCCCCGCTGCCAGCAGCATGCCCCCCTGCTCCTGCTTGCCCCCCCTCCCAGCCCCCACAAACTTACCTCCGGGCTGGACTGGAGGGGCAGGGCCCAGCCCTAACTCCTGGGCCAGAGAAGCTCTACGGAGCATGCCTAGATTTTCTGGGCATGCTTCTTTAGAGCTTTTCTGAGCGGGAGTTTTCAAAACTCCCTGCTCCACAGGAGCTCTCTTGAAGGAGTCTGGCTGCTGGTGGTGCGCTGCCGGCAGCCTTCCCTGCGCTGGCAGCTACGGCGGGTTGTGCTGCAGCGCGCCAGCGCAGCTTAGAGGGAACATTGCCCAGAACTGTGCTCCAGTACCTTCCCCCTTACTTTAACCCCTGCTTTTTCCCAGCCCTGCACAGCCCATGTGGCTGGGCTGAGCAGGGAGGGAACTTTAGCTCCAGCTCTCAGGGATGCTCATGGCAAACTTTGGGAGTTGCCCCGGCATACCAGTGTACCCCGGCACACTGGTTGGGAACCACTGGTTTAATCTATTCCAAAGGGGTAGCTGTGTTAGTCTAGTTGGGTATGTCCACACACACATTTTAAATTGAAATAACACTGGTTATTTCTATTTAAAAATGTTTATGTCCACAAAATGTTTCCTTATTTCAAAATAAGGAAAGTCATTTCAATATAATAAAACCTGGTTTAATATTGAAATGAGGGTTATCTCAAAACTGTGGTTTCAAAATAACTCTGTGCGGCTCTGTTATGTCGATATGACCCAGATATCGATATAATAGTTGACCATCCTCCCAGGGTGCATGGCACCATGGAAGAAAGTCCCACCCCCCTCAGTACCCTGCCCAGGGAGGGAGGGGAGTTGAAGAGGGGCTCGGGGGGCAAACCCCCACATCCAGCTGGCCAGGCAGAGGGTCAGGGAACCAGCTTTCCTGGGTTCCCCGGCTTGCTGGCAGCTGGCTGGGCGGAGCGGGGGCTGAGCTTGCTGGGGGCCCAAAACCCCTGCTGCTGGACAGGTGGTGGGAGCAGAGCTCACAGGGAGCCCCAAATCCCCTGTTACTTCTTGAGCAGTGGGGGCTGAGCATCGGAGCACTGCAAATCCCCCGTCACTGGCCCAGTGGTGGGGGCAGAACTTGTGGGGCAACCCAAAACCCAGCAGCGGGGCCTGAGATCGTGGGGTGCCCTGAAACCCCCCCCCCACTGGCCGGGTGGTGGGGGCAAAGCTTGCAGGGTGCCCTGCTACTCCCGTCGCTGGCCTAGTAGTGGGGGCTGAGATCATGGAGTGGCCCAAAACCCTCACAGCTTGCTGGGCAGCAGGAGCAGAGCTCATGGGGTGCCCTGCTACCCCCACCGTAGGCCAAGAGGTGGGGGCTGAGATCACAGGGCACCCTGAAGGCCCCACTGCTTCCCTGGCCAGTGGCAGGGGCTTTGGGGTATCCCGCGAGCTCTACCCCCACCATGCTTGGCCACTGGCGGGGGCTCTGGGGTGCCCCGCCATGTCAGCTCCCACTGCCTGGGAAGTGGCGGGGGTTTTGGGACACCCTGCAGTCTCACCCCCCAGCTGCCCAGCAGCAGGGGCTTTGGCGTGCCCCACAATCTCAGGCTCCTCCACCTGGCCAGCAGTGGGAGCTTCAGTGCTCCCTGCCAGCTCTACCCCTGTCACCTGGCTAGCAGTGGGGTCTTCGGGGCACCCCACAATCTCAGTCCCTGCAGCCTGGCCAGCGACGGGTTAGCCTGGCACCCCCAAGCTCTGTCCCTCCTACCCAGCCAGCAGCAAGGGTTCAGGGCACCCTGTGAGCTCAGCACCCACCACCTGCCCAATGGTGGTGGCTCTGGAGCACCCTGAAATCTCAGCCCCCACTGCCCAGCCAGCAGCAGGGGTAGTGGGGTGTGATGCTATCTGGGTCTAGGGGACTGTTTATGATTATTTTTCATATTAATATTTCAAGTTTGCAATAATCCATATGTGATGCTGTCTGGGTCTAGGGGCCTGTTTATGATTATTTTTCATATTAATATCTCATATTTGCGATATTTTCCATATGGGATATCCCATGTTTGGAATCAATAGAAAGGCTATAATCTGCTAGGAATGATTATATGATTTATATGTAGGTATCATATCTGTATTAGAAACTGGGAATCTTATTTTTTTAATGTGTGTTCCAAGTTGTTTGAGTTGGGCAATCCAAGACTGGGAGTCTGCAAACTGTTGTCATATGAATGGCCCACAAGGAGGGGTCCCAGCTGTAATGGTCCTAAGAAGAAACCTGTTTGACCAGTTACCCAGACTGACCATGTGGCCCAACTCCATTTTGATCTGGGAAGGACTCTGAGGTAAAAGGCAGGGGACCCAGCTCCATTTTGTTTTTAGTCTTTAGTCTGTCTGCAACCAACACCCCCCTCTGAAACTATTCCCCTGGGACTGAACAAAGGACAGAGACCCACCCAGCTGCTGCTGCTGCTGAGTACACATCAGAGGAGTGGGACTAATCTGCAAACTACAGGATCTTCAAGGATTTGTTCTCTATGGACTCTAAACCATTTGTATGTGTGTGATTCACTTTGACCCTTTAACATCTCTCATATTTAGTTTGTTTATCTTTTATATTAATCCTTTAGTTGTAGTTACTAAAGGATTGGCTGGCAGCGTGCTATTTTCAGTAAGAGGCAAGCCTATATTGTTCTGGATGATGTGGCTGGCCCTTTGGGGCAAGGAGAACCTATATCTTAAAGAGACCCAGTGGCTAGAGGGGACCATAGGAGCTAATGTGCAGTAAGGTGGCTGTTTCTGCTTTGTTTTGCTCAGTGATGACCAGAGTGGGGAATCAGAAGCATGTTTTGTTGCTGACTGGGGGACTAGTTTAAGTACCACCCATCAGTGGTTTGGGGGTTTGGCCCCTGGTTTTGCAGCTTGTCCAGATTTTGTAACAGTCAGAAGGTTATTCCAGGAGGCCCGGGTCACACAGGGCGCTCTGTGATCTTTGCCCTCACCACCAGGCCAGCGGTGGGGACTTTGGGGCACCCTGAGATCTCTGCCCCCACTGCTTGGCCAGCGGCAGGGGTTTAGGAGAGCTCCGTGAGCTCTGCCCCCACCCCTGGCCAGCGGTGGCAGTTTTGGTGCAGCCCACATTCTCAGGCGCCACTGCCTGGCCAGCAGTGAGACCGTCTGGGCTCCCCACAATCTCAGGCCCTGCTGCCTGCCCAGCTGTGGAGGTTTTGGAAAGCCCCACAAACTGTCCCTGTTGCCCAGCCAGCACCATGGGCTTTGTGGTGACTGGCGATCTCAGCTCCCACCTCCTGGCCAGTGGCAGGGGCTTTGGGGCACCCCAAGATCTCTGCCCCCACTGCCGGCCAGATGCAGGGTTTTGGCTGCCCAGCAATCTCAATCCCCACCACCTGGCAGAGGCAGAGGCAGCAGGGCATCCAGCAATCTCAGCCCATGCTGCCTGGCCTGATGCGGGGCTTTCAGCCCCCCCCACTATCTCAGCTCCTGTTGTCTGACCAGAGGCGGGGGCAGCAGGGTGCCCAGCGATCTCAGACTCCGCCACCCAGTTAGTGGTGAGGGCTTCAGGGTGCCCTGTGAGCTCTGTGCCCACTGCCTGGCCAGCAGAGGGACTTTCGGGGCACCTTGCGAGCCCTGCCCCAGCTGCCTGGGCAGCGGTGGGGGCTTTGGGGCTCCCCACAAGGTCTAGCCCTGTCACATGGCCAGTGGTGGGGGATTCAGGGCACCCCACAAGGTCTGCCCTTGCCTCCTGGCCGGCACGGGGGCAGCAAGGTGCCCCGAGATTTCAGCGCCCACTGCCCAGCCCGGCAGCAGCAGGAGCTTCAGGGCTCCCCATGAGGTATATTCCTGCCACACTGCCAGTGGCAGGGATTTTGGGGAGCCCCCATGAGCTCTTCCCCCACTGCCTGGCCAGTGGCATGGGCTTTGGGGTGCCCCGTGTTATCAGCCCCCGCTGCCCAGCCAGAGGTGGGAGCTTGGGAGTGCCCTGTGATCACAGGCCATGCTGCGCGGCCAGTGGCATGGGCTTTGGGGCACCCTGCGATATCAACCCCCACCACCCAGCCAGTGGCAGGGGCTTCAGGGTGCCCTGTGTTCTCACCCGCCAGTGCTGGGCAGCAGTGGGGGCTTTGGGGCACCCCACAATCTCAGCCCCTGATGGTCGGCCAGCAGCAAGTGCTTTAGGGTGCCCTGCTCTCAGCCTTTACTGTCTGGCCAGCAGTGGGGGCTTCGGGGCACCCCATTAGCTCTGCCTCTGCCACCTAACCAGCAATGGGGACTTCAGGGTGCCCAGCAATCTCAGCCCTCACTTCCGGCCCAGTGGCGGGGGTTTTGGGGTGACCAGCGAGCTCTGTGCCCACCACCTGGCCACTGAAGGGACTTTTGGGGCATCCTGAGACCTTTGTCCTTGCTGCCTGGCCAGCGGTGGGGGCAGCAGGGTGTCCCTTTAGCTCTGCCCCCGCTGCCCGGACAGCAGTGGGGGCTTTGGGGTGCCTCGTAATCTCAGCCACCAGCAACCAACCAGTAATGGGGCCTTCAGGGCTCTGCACAAACTCTGCCACCTCTGCCCAGCCAGCGGCGGGCACAACAGTGTGCCCTGCAGTCTCAGCCCCCAATGCCCAGCCAGTGGTGGGGGCTTAGAGGCACCCCGGTATCTCAGCTCCTGAAGCTTGGCCAGCAGCGGGGGCTTTAGGGTGCCCCGCAATCTCAGCCCCCACTGCCCGACCTGTGGCTGGGGCTTTGGGGCACACTATGAGCTCTGCCCCTGCCACCTGGCCAGTGGTATGGGCAGCAGGGCACCCTGCAAGCTCCACCCCCGCTGCCCAGCCAGCAGCAGGGGCTTCAGGGCTCTGTGCAATCTTAGCCCCCATTGCCTGGCCAGCGGTAGGGTCTTAGGGGTGCCCAGCAATCTCAGCCCCCACCATCTGGCCAGTAGAGGGACGTTAGGGGCTCCACGTGAGCTCGGACCTCACCACCCAGCCAGCGGCAGGTGCAGCAGAGTACCCTATGATCTCAGCCCCTGACGCCTGGTCAGCGGTGGGGGCTTTGAGGTGCCTCACTATCTCAGCCCCTGAAGCTCAGCCAGCAACGAGGGTTTTAGGGTGCCCTGTGATCTCAGCCCCTACATCCTGGCCAGCAGTGGGGGTTTCAGGGCTCCCCACAAGCTCTACCCCTGCTGCCCGACCAGTGGTGGGGGCAGCAGTGTGCCCCACGATCTCTGCCCCCACCATCCAGCCAGTGGCAGGGACTTTGGTCCCCCAGTCACCACTAAAAAAACAACAAGCAGTTGTGTGGCACTTTAAGACTAACAGATTTATTTTTTGCATGAGCTTTTGTGGGAGAAGATCCCACTTCCTCAGATGCTTCGAAGATGGGTGAACTTACAGAAAGGAATGAAACTAAATGCAAGTGGGTGTAAAACATAGGATCAGGTCATAAAGTAACAGCAAATCAGAGCAGTTTACAGGCTTAAAGAATGGGAAGCCTGAAGTCAAATTACCCTTTGTAATGTGAAAAGAACCCATAATCTTGATTGAGTCCTGCTTTCACAGAATTGGGGCACCCTATGAGCTCTGCCCCTGCTGCCTGGCCAGCAGCAGCAGGGGCAGCAGGGCACCCCACGAGCTCTGTCCCCAGTGCCCAGCCAGCACAAGGGCCTCAGGGCTCCATGTGGTCTTAGCCCCCATCGCCCAGCCAGTGGCAGGGGCTTCAGGGTCTCCTATGATCTCAGCCCCCACCGTCCATCCAGTAGTGGGACCTTCAGGGCTCCGCCCAAGCTCTGCCCCCTCCGCCTGACCAGCAGTGGGGACTTTAGGGTGCCCTGTGAGCTCAGCTCTCGCTGCCCTCCCAGCAGCGTGGGTTTCAGGGAGCCATGTGAGCTCTGTGCCCCCCCCAGTGGTGGGGGTTTGGGGGCACCCCGTTATCACAGCCCATGCTGTGTGGCCAGCGGCATGGGCTTCTAGGTGCCCCCCGGTCCCAGCTGCTGCCACCTGCCCAGCGGTGGGGGCTTCAGGGTACCCCAAGAACTCTGTCCCCTCTGCCTGGCCAGTGGCGGGGGCTTCTGGAAGACCTCCAATCTCAGAACCCGCTGTTCCACCAGCAATGGGTAAGATGGGCTTCCTAATTTCTGCCCTGCCACTGGGTGAGCGGCTGGGATGCAGGGAGCCCTGATACCCCCCCCCCACCTCTCGGCCAGCCACAAGGAAAAGGAGTGTCCTGATCCTTTACCTGCCACCAGAAAAGTGGCGGCGAAGATGAGTGGCCCTATCTGTTCCCTCTGGAGCTTTTTTCCCCCCTGCCACTGACTCTGGAGAGTGAGTGGCAGGGGATTGGGTGGCCACCTAGCCCTGTGAGGGGGCCATGTTGACACACGTCCCAGGGTGCCCTTCTCCTAAATCGAAGAAGCAAGTTCTTCCCTGGATGTGCTAGTTTGATTTGTGAGGACCTGGTAAATCGGTTTAATTTAAATCGATTTAATGTTCGTTATATCGATTTAGCTTGAATCATTTTGAGCTAAATTGAATTAGTTCCCTGTATGTGGACATAGCCATTGAGCAAAACAAACAAGGAGTTCTGTGGCATGTAAAGTCTAACAAATTTATTTATTGCAGGGGCTTTCATGGGAGAAAAATCCCACTTCATCAGATGCTTTGAAAATGGGGGAACATACAGAGTGGGAGAAAGGACATTGGATTTTTTTTATCATTACAACAGGAGATTCAACCTCATTCTCTATATGCTCTTCCCCAGTGTTTGAATCTTAACAGCTGTTTTGAGTTGCTGTTACAGTATGACCTGATCCCATAATGGTGGGTTACTCTTCAGTAACCATCCTTCTTTGAGATGGGCTGCTTGGATCCATTCAGTAATAGGTGTTTGCATGCCTGAGCACTGAATTGGTCGAAAAAAACTTGTCCTAGCCTGTCAGAAGAGGAGAGGTGGCCACAACCCCTCATGCCACCCGTATATACAGCCGCCTCCCCGCCCGCTCCTCAGTTCCTTAGAGTCGCAAACGCCACAAGCGGGGATGGAGGGGAGGGACCTGAATGGATCCGAGCAGCCCATCCTGAAGAAGGATGGTTACTGAAGAGTAACCCACCATTCTTCTTAGAGCGCTGCTTTGATGCTTTCAGTAATAGGTGACTACTAGCCATGCTGAAGAACGGTGGGTGGAGTTGGTACTTCTGCCTACAGCACAGCAACAAGCACTGTAAGGTAGAGGCCCCGCAGCAAGACGTTTGCCAAAGACAAGAGGCGAATGAGCCTTGGCAGCTCGTAAGAAGCAAGGGCTGAGGGTCAACCAACACAGGGCAAAACCGAACCCACCGCGGCAAAGCACATATGCAAGTTGGTGAAGTCACTGGAGCTGGAGAAAAGGGGGTGCAACCTAAGAAGACAGGTTACACGGGTGTTCCGCCCAGGAGGAGAAACGTGGAATGTAATTGATAGACTACACTGTCTGGCCTCAGCCATGTCATGTGGCCTTGAAAGAGAACACTGAAAACTGGCCGGTGACACTAGCCATATGGCCGTGTTTTGTGTGAGAACAAAGAAAGGGCAGGCATAGAGCACCCGAAGGCTTTGCAGGAGCCATGTAGTTATGGACTGATCTGGCGACTACTGAGTACGCAAGGAGAAGTAAAGGGATGGCCATGCCCCTTATCTAGGATGCAGTCAAGCAAGCCATCTGGCTAAGGAGGGGGAAGGATATAAGGTTGTGAGGTGGGCTTGAGAGTGACTGAGAAGATCATGGGACACTAGCCGCGATGTATAGAGCCGAGGCAAGGAGGACGGGCCCAAGGCATGCTAATTCACGACCTGGTAGCAAAGGAGCATGGATTGCAGCTAAGCTGGTACCACGACTGGACTCTCACAGGAGAGAGGCCCTACAAAAATACCGACCACATGGTGGCCTAAGACAGTGTTGGTGAAAAAGGCCTACTAAGGGTCGCGGGGAGCTAGGATGTAAGGTAGGGGCCCCGTTGGTCTAAGCTTATGGGGTTTTGCCCCTCGAGGCTCTCACTAAGCATGAGGGAAAGGAAAGAGGATGGCAGAGAACCTTACTACCGTCTAGACAGCTCCTCGGAGACCAAGAAATTGAAGAAGGGTCGAGAAGGACCACGGACTCAGTACCTAAGGTGCATTCCTGAGGGAGAACACTACCACTTTGCCATGTCAGGGCTGCCCGGGTGAAAAAACTCTTCAATTCATGAATAGTGAAGAGCTCTGCTGTCAAGGGAGGGTCCTTCCTGAACTGGAGAATGGCCTGTAACAAGGTGACAGCTGCCGCATCTGGCGGCCACCTCGGGATCAGAGAACCCAATGAAGTTTTCTCCCCGGAGAGAGCGAAAGGGCGAATAAAAGGTTATAGCCCCAAACTGTTACATGTTGTACAGACTGGATTCCATGTGTCACACCATCATAATGGCAGTGGGAGTAGGCAGGTCCTTAAGAAGGGGAACCGCAGAACTGCCAGGTGTCACCAATGCATATGGGGAAAAGCCCTGTAGCATCAAGGAGCTACGTCCGGTGTAGTGGGATAGTTCTGCAGGGGGCAGGGCGGAAAGGGGGAGGAGTCCGTGCTAGGGAGTAAGACCCTACGTCTCGGGATGATGCAAGTGCCCTGGAAGCAGGGAACCTTCCGTCTGCCGTAGACAACTGTCCAGGGGGCAGCGGGTACCGAGGCGGGAGCCACCTGGGAGGGCACTCTAAGGGATAGACCTTATGTAGTTTCCCAACCTATGATACACGGCAAGGTATTTCCCCTTCAGGGTTTAAAAAGGGTGACCCTGGCTGTACTTTGGTGAGGTCAGGGAAGCGTGGGCTATCTTGGAGGCGGCAGACCAAGAAGAAGGTTCCTGAGGCAAGCTTCTGGTTCCCACTCGATGACCATAGGCAGAGACAAGGAACCGTACAAGGCTGGGAAGGGGGGGGGGAGTGGCCGTACGTGGACCCGTGCAGAGATAAAACCTCCTGTAGAGGTCCCTTCCCAATGAAGTAGCTAGTCATGTAGCTGAAAACTACACAGATGTGTCCCCTTAATGCACAGGGGAAGGTCTTGTCGAAAAAAGAGTGGGGGGGTTGAGTCACAGGTCAGAAGATGGTGGTGTGACCCGGGACATCCCCTCCCCTTCCCCTAACCTGGACCGAGGGGGCCTTCCTGGGACATGTGTCATGGCCACAGGCACAGTCCTGTTGTGAGTAGGCTTTGGATGTGCGTGTCTCGGAGCCCTGCCATGGACAACAACAAGATGCATCTCCATCCCTCAACGAGGGGTTAGGGAGGGAGTGCGATGGGGAGGATTCAGGAAGGAGGCTTGTTGGGTTAGGAGAGGGGTGGCTTTTGTCCTCAGGAAAGTCACTGCTTAAGGAGTGGAGGGGGGGTTGGTGGTGACTATGGTATTGGGATACCGGCACCATAGGTGGGAGTCATACGTTGTCAGCCCCGGCATCCCGATCGAATCTTTGGTCCTGCAATTGAGGGAGGGAGAGAACAGAGAGGGATCGGGTGATTCTCCGCAGGCCTATCTTCCCTATGGGGAGAAAGGGCGACAATGATGCCGTGGGGGCCCCTCGCACCCCAAGGGTAAAGGGGTCAGAAGGGCCCCTCCCTGGGGAGGGGTGACCGTAGGCCCTCTTTCTGCTGAAAGTGAGGTGAAAGGGGAAAAGGGGAGGGTCTCCTGCCCAGGGAATTGGGAAGCTAAGTTGTGGGGGTGGGTCTGGGAGGGAGGAGGCCAAAATACTTGGCTTCTCCCCAAGGGTCCCAGGACATACCCACCACGGAGAGGGTTTCTGGGGGAAACAGGATGTTCCCCTTAAAAGGCTGGTCAAGGACCGCCTGCTGAGCATTAGGGGGCGCTCTAGCGTCCCTGAGCCATGCTACCCTATGGAAGGTAACCGCCGAGGCCAGGGTGCGAGCTGCAGTGTCCACTGCATCGTGGGCTGAGAGAAGGAGATCTTGAGATATTATGTTGCCTTCCTCCAAGAAGGCACCATACTCATCCTGGGCCTAGGGTGAGAGCATATTCCTAAATTTTCCAAGGGACTTCCAGACATCCAGGAAGTAGCTGCTGATTATAGCTTGGTTGTCTGCCACCCACAGTTGAAAAGCTGACAAGGAGTATACCTTGCGGCCTAACAAATCCAGTTCCCTGGTCTCCCTGGCACCAGGGAGGGGGTCTCTGGGGGGTTCTCTGGACCCCATTGCCATCTGGTCATGTCCTTGGGGGGGACCAGGTGTCCAGTGAGCAAGGGGTAGTCCAATTCAGATACCCGATATTTCATTCTCGCCGTATCTAAAACTGGGGGGACCGAGCTTGGACTTTGCCACCAAGAGTGTGCAAGGTCCCAGATGCTCGGGTGGGGCAGGATTGCTAAAGGCGCCATAGAGATGAATGCTGGTCCAAACAAGGTATCGGGAGGGAGGATCAGGGGTTCCCCCTCCATACCTAAGTGGGCTGTGGCCCGGTGCAGCAGCTCAAAGTGTGCCAGAAGGTTGCCCATGAAGGACTCCAGTGCCAGGGACAGTGTGGCACCAGGTGTCTGCTGTGGAAGGGGGGAAATGCCCTCAGAAGACCACTCTTGTGTTTGATATCGGAAGGGTGATGGAGCTGATGTGTGGCACCGGGGCTGTTTGGAGCCCCGAGAAGGTCCCTTTTCCATGCTGGAGGCAGGGGACGGGGATCTGGATTCCTGGCCCAGTGCCATTGGTGGAGTGGTCCCCGTGCCTGCCAGGGTTGAAGGTGGGGGGCTGGACGGCAAAGGTGAGTGTCCCGTTTGAACTCAGGCCTTTGAAATGAAGGCCAGTTTGCCGCTTCTGGTTGGGAGTAGGGCAGGTGGGGTACGAAGGAGCAGCAGGGCTTGTGCTGCTTCCACCACTTCCAGGGTGGACGGGACAAGAAGTGACTCTGCGTGAGTTGTGGGCAAGTCCTTGCTAGGGGAGGGAAGACTGCTTGGGTGTTCCCATTCACTCGGTACCGGACTTCATGGTGCTGAGGTTGGGGTCAGCTGGTGCCGAGCTGATGTTGGCACTTGTGAGGCCGGGCTGTACCATGCTGTCGGCATCAGAGATGATATGTTGTGGTGCCGAGGTGAGCCCGGCACCGATGGTGGCAGGCTGGCTGAAGGCAACCCCCATCGGTGCCAAGGTGCTGAGGCACCTGGTAGGTGCCGCGGTGCCTGAGTTGGCACTGAGGTGGTGTGGTAGCGACGGCCACCGGTGATATGGTGTCGCGTTGGCTTTGGCACCAAGCTGGGTCTTGGTGCTGGGATCTTACCTGAAGCCTCGGATTAAGGGTGCTGAACCACCTCCAAGGCTAGGGCATGGCTTCGCTGTTCCCTCTCCTTAATCGTTTGAGTTTTAAAGGAGAGACAAATGGAACATGCCGAGACCATGTGGTCTTTGCCTAAGCACCTGAGGCACTTCCCATGGGGGTCATCCCGGGGGAAGGCCTTGCCGCATTCGGCACAGGGTTTAAACCCTGGCATCGTTGATGTGATATTCTGGTCCAGTGTTGGGCTCTCGCTGTGGAATTAAATCCAATGAAGAGACAGGCTCCTTGCGATTAGCAAGGAGGGGATGTTCCAGATCTGACGCGCAAAGCGGAAGAAATGAAACTGAGGCTATATATAGCCACAGGTGGCGTGGGGCGGTGGCCGCCTCCCCTCTTCTGACAGGCTAGGACAAGTTTTTTCCAACCAATCTGGTGCTCCGGCATGGAGACACCTATTACTGAATGCATCTGAGCAGCACTCAAAGAAGAACTTACTCTTCGCTGCATTTATTCCTCCCATTCTGTAAGTTCCCCCATCTTCAAAGCTTCTGACGAAGTGGGATTTTCTCTCAAGAAAAGCTCATGAGATAAATAAATTTGTTAGTCTTTAAGTGCCGCAGGACTCCTTGCTTGTTTTGGCGTAATTTGTGTATCATTCAGTTCACCCATGCTGTTTAACAGTGTATGCTCTCATGCAGACATGGCCAAACTGCAGCTTGGGAGCCACATGTGGCTCTTTAATGAAAAATTGTGGCTCACAGAAGAGCATCAGCAAATCACTTTGGGAAAGCAGCCCCAGCCTAAGAGTTTAGGAGGGTGTCGGGATGGTGGGGAGAAATGTGGCTTGGATCGGGATGGCAGGGAGAAGTGAGGCATGGTCAGGATTTTGAAAAACTCACCACTAGCCTGCAGTTTTCTACACAGAGCAGCAGCTAAATTTTTACCGTATAGACCTAATTTTCATGGTAGCCTTAAGTAATTATTAGAATCTGACATTAGTAAGATCAATATTTGTCCTCTTTTTATGATAAAATTAAAGTGTGCAATGAATGTTAAACTTAGTAATTTTGGAGTAGGTAAAAGGATATAGCTATAGGCCTCAGTGTTGCTCTCGAAGGTTTAATAATCAACTTGTGTGGCTCTTGAGTTCCATAACTTTGGCCACCTCTGGTCTTATGCCAAGTATTTCTTTTAAAGTGTTTTTGGAATACTCATGACATACTGAATATTATAGTAGTGTGTTTCCTACAACATCATAGATGTGTACAAGTAGGAACCTTTGCTATGCCATATCCCAGATGTATATCTTACATGGCTTGAATGGATGTTGAAAAACACAGAGCTGAGGTTCCACGCCCTAGAGAGGCATGCATACAGGAACAATAGCCTGCCCTAAATGCTTTGGTTCAAGAGGGGATGTAAGCACCCTTTGCTGAACAGGGACGATCAGCTGACCCACATGTTTTTTGTCAGGGAAACTCGTTAAAAGGACTGCAAGCCTACCCATATGAGAGAGAGAGGAATCTGACTGTAATTTGTCATAGCCAAGATGTGCACTAAACTGAAACAAAGACTGGAACAGGGATGTTAGGTTAGAATGTGAGTTTTCTTTTATTTGATTGTGATAAATTCCTTGACTTATTGTTACTATTCAGATCTATATTTTTCTGACTTACAGTCACTAACTGTAATCAATAAACTTATTTGCTTGTTTTAGCTGAAGCAGTGTGTGTGGCTTGAGAATGACAAACCTGATGCATATTAGTTTCTTTGATTAACTGAGAGACAAATGAGTTTGCAGTGGCAAGCACTGAACTCTGAAAGATGGTATTTCCTAGGGTTGCGCCTGGGACTGGGAGAGCTAGTGAGTGTTCTTTTCCTTTGTGTGAGGGACTGATTACACTCAGGAGGCTGGGCATGAGCTGACCAGAGAGTAGAGGTTCACATAGCAAAGCGGGATAAGTTGTGGGTCTGGCGTGTGGAGAATTGGGATGACACAGTTGCACATCAGTCCCAACTGCAGGAGGGGAACATCACACTCCCATATATTCCTTAGTTGACTTCAGCACATAAACCAGACATTGGGCTAGCCAACTCTCTTGAAGTAAACACAGTGGCTATGTCTACCCTATAAAAGCTGAGTCAACTTTATTAAGTCTACTTAATAAAGTCTACTTAAAGTCGACTTTAAGTAGAACTTATTAAGTTGACTTAGTGAGTCCACACTGAATTAAGTTGACTTAATAAAGTTGACTTAAGCCAGGGGACCCACTTAAAGTTGACTTTATTAAGTGGATCCCCTGGCTTAAGCTGACTTTATAAAGTCGACTTAGATGGCCACACTGCATTAAGTCGACTTTAATGTCCAGATTGTGTTAAGTAGATTTAATAAAGTCGACTTAACCTTAAACATTGACTTTAAGGGTAGGAGTTATTAAATCAACTTAAGGAAGCCCTTAAGTTGACTTAACGAAGTCCAAATGTGGACAAGGCTTTGCTTAAGTCACCTTAAGCCTCCTTAAATCGACTTAAGCCCATAGTGTAGGCATGCCCAGTGAGAGCAAGCACTTTAAAAAAAAAAATGATGCAGAACCTTTCATACCTCTGAAAAGGTTAGGAAAAGATTGATTCAGACATTTGGGGCCAGATGATGTCTGTCACTGAATTAGTTCTTCTGGTAGTGTGAACTGGCATAACTCCATTAAAGTCAGTGCAGCTATTATGATTTACATGAGCTGAGTATCTGGCCAATGGAAATACTTATGGAATACAACTAAGCGTATCAAAATCAGGTCCAAAAGAGAGTTGTGATCTGATTCCCAATTGCCTAGCAGCTTGTATAAGCATTTGTGCCTGAGGAAAGTGGCTGTCACCAACAGTTACTCCGATCAGGTAGCGTTCTTCCATTTGATACACGTATAAATTGATTATAGAAGGTGTGAGGTGCTGAAGAATCAGATCCTAATTTCTAGAATTTTGTTGTGACAGAAAAAAGCAAAATTGTAAGTATTTTCAAATCAATGTAAAAAAATAAAAAAAAAATGTGTCAATTGAAATGTATCTCAGTACATTTTGAAATGTTTTGATTCTTTTTCTTTTTAATTTTATGACAAAAATGATGATTGATTTTCAGTTTTGTTGTAGTTTTATTCCAAAATAAAATGCCACTGAATTTTAAAATGGTATTTTCACAATCAAAATGGCTTTTTCATAGGCCTTATCTATGCACAAATTGAACGGCAATTTCACTAAATCTGTTCAGAAATGGAGAGAATTTGAGTAGGGAGAGAGAGAGGAAAAGAGATATCAAGAGAGGCGAGATGAGGTTGTGAAGAAAGGAGGGCATGGGAAAGAGAACAAGGAGGTGGATGAACTGCAGATAGAGAGAGAGAAAAGAGGTTGAAAGTATTGTGAGTTCTAAACTAAATAGCAGCCCTAATAAACTTGGATGAGAAAGTGAGAACAAGAAAAAGAACAGTCCCCAAACCAGAAAGCTGGCTGGTAAACTTATGGCAGTGTTCAACCCATGTCACAACAGAACAGTGTCCCAACTTAGAAACTCTACTGCACCTGCTGGCCCTCTAAGCATTTGTTGTTCTATTGAAACACATGCAGAAATATGAGACTTTGTTGAAGTCTTGGGTTGCCTATGGCATGCAATTGAGGAGGCTTATGGATGAATGGCTTGGTGCAAATGAAATATAACCAGTGGGTAGAGCAGATGGAAATAGGAAGGAGGGGAGTCACCAATTCTAGAGGATTCACAACACCCTGGGTGAATGTGGGGAAGTGTCATAATCACTGCAGCATCTCGTGTGGCAGGACATGGCACAGCACAGCAAATGGAACCAAAGCCTGTAAAGTGACTTGACCAATACCTCTAGCTTGCTGGTCTGTTTACAAGGGATGTCACCAACTTAGCTCACAGGAAGTGGCCAGATAGGCTGTCCTCTCTCCTCCTTCCCCAATCCTGGCTGGAGGAGTATGGGCAGGATTCCATTTTCCCCCTTCTTTCTCTCATACATACTCCCCAACACCTTACTCTAATGTGTCTCCAGATGGCAGGGCTGATGTCAAGCCACAGGCCACTGTGAGATCACTGGGTCAACACCTCTTACCTGGTGGGCTGATGTTGAGGCCCTGGCTACTGTGAGATGACTAGCTCTAGCCATCTGGGTTTGTCTGAGGGTAGACACACAGTGGCTATATCTACACTGGCAAGTTAGTTTGAATTAAGGATGCTTAATTTGAACTAACTTTTTACCTGTCTACATCAGACTTTCTTTAGTTTGAACTAAGGAATTCCTTAGTTTGAAGTAACAAATGCTTAGTTCAAACTAGTAACTACCACCGGTTAGTTTGAACTATGCATTTTGTTCAAGCATTAGTTCGAATTAAGTAATGTGGAGACCAGGATTAACCCTTAGTTCAAGCTTAATAAGGGGGGGTAGTTCTAATTAACAAAGTGCACGAGTTTGACCTAATGTTAATTCAAACTAGTCCATGTTGTTAATTTGAACTAATAAGTTCACTGTTAGTTTGAACTAAGCTCAAACTTATTAGTTCAAACTAACAAATTCAAATTAACTTTGCCTAATGCCAGCATAGCCAGTGATGTTACCTCACTGGCTTAGGTCTTTGGCCGATATTAAGGCAGATGCCCCTGAAGTTATTGGTTCAAGGCCTCTTGTTAGCCCTTCTGATGCCAGGCCACAGGCCTCTGTCAAGTTACTGGCTCAGCAGTTCTGTTTTCTGCCATTAGGTGACTACCTCATAAAATACACTTTTATTTCATACAGATGCATTAGTGGGAGCCACAAACACTGCTATTTGCAGTGTTAAATAATAAATAGCAGAGACAGAATGAAGTGAAGGGGTCCCCATGCTTCATGCAACACTTAACAAGAGAATGGCTGGCAAAGTTTTCTCTTTCTATTTTGTTACTTTTCATATACTTGTGCGTCTACCTTTCTAGCTTTCACTTGGGAATGGAGACAGAATTGCCAAAATGCTGCAGTGAAAGCTGTCTCCTTCGATATTTACAGCCAGCTGGAAAATAGAAGTAGTCTCATGGGGACATCTGTTCTTGCAGTGTTTCACATCCAATTCAGCAGCCCCATGAGGCCTACTTCAGAAAAACTGTGGCTAAGTATCAAAGCTTTAGGTTTGTTATATGCAGCAAGCTCAAACTCTGAACCATGGAATTTCACTCATCTTGTTAGATGTTGTCCTGTTAAAGAAATAAATCAACAATATGATTAATTGTTTGTGTGCAGTTTGTATGAAGTTTGGTATTTACTGCTATTGAGTTTTCACTGAGATTAATGCAAGTCTTTCTCTGACTGAAGATATACAACCTGTTTTATCTGAGGAAAAGCATCTTATTCCCATTGACTTTTGTTATTCCCCGTGGTCTGTAATGTTGCTGCTGACTTGAACTGATGTATAGGGCTGTGTTTGTCTTATGACAATTAGTGTCTTGTTTTAATCCTGCTAAAGATGCTCTGGCAGAAAGCTTTACTGATTTCTTTCTCATCAGTGACATCCACATGAGGGAAACTATTCACGTCAATGGCAGCAAGATCTGTAAGATTCTTCAGATCTTCAGCACTCTGAATTACACCAAAAGCAAGTGGGAGAAAGAACAATCAGTGGAATATAAATATCACATACAAAGATATACTCTAAAATGTTGATTACATATTTAAATTGGTAGAATATTAATCAGCTATTTCCAGGCCAGATTAAACACAGCTTCTGAAGGTGTGGAATTCTATGAGTACAGCTGGTTCATTTTCAGGGCAAGAACTGCAAAAATTCTGCATCGCTTTAGTATTTTAAACAGGACAAACCATGGCGATATTTGAACATCTATAAAATTGTTTGTTATAGGAAATTACAAGAAAATTCCAATCAGCAGCCAATTGAAAAACAAACAAAAAAGATTGAGTTAGCCAGTTTTCAAAGAGATAAACTCATAGGCTGTGTTCACACACAGGGGGTTATTTCGATACGGTTGTTTTGAAACAACCATATCGAAATAACACCTTATTTTGAAATAACTTAATTCGAATTAACAGTTTGTTAATTCGAATTAAGGAAAAATCTCAAAGCGAAATAGCAGGTTCAGGCAACAGTTATTTCGAAACAAGTCACCGTTGTTTCGAAACAACATGTTCGCACGGCGTTGTTTCGTCCCCGCATGGGGTTTAACTTGTTTTGAAACAACGCCGTTGTTTTGAAACAACGGTTCGCGTTGTTTCGAAACAACCGTGCGTCGTGTGAACAGAGTATTTGTTATTTCGAAACAACCTCTGTTGTTTCAAAATAAGAGTGCTGTGTGAACACAGCCATAGACACTAAGGTCAGAAGGGACCAATATGATCATCTAGTCTGACCTCTCACACACTGCAGGCCATAAAACCTCACCGACCCATGCCTATAATGAACCTCGAAACCATAACAGCTATTAAAGTCCTCAAATCATGATTTAAAGACTTTAATACAGAGACTCAACCAGCAAGTGAGCCCATGCCCAGTGCTATAGAGGAAGACAAAAAACCCCCAGTGCCCAAGCCAATCTGCCCTGAGGGAAAATTACTTCCTGACCCCAAATATGACAACCAGTTAAACCCTGAGCATGAGGGCAAGTCCACAACAGCCAGGTCAAGAACTTCTCTGTAATAACTCAGAACCCACTCCATCTAATGCCCCTTCCCAGGTCACTATCATACCCATCACCAGTAGTAAAAGATAGACAATGGCCAAGCTACATTGTACATCATATCATTCCCTCCATAAACTTATCAAGCTCAGTTTTGAAGGCACCTAAGGTTTTTGTCCCCACCACTTCCCTTGGTAGACTGTTCCAGAACTTTACTCCTCTGATGGTTAGGAATCTGCATCTAATTTCAAGCCTAAATTTTCTGAAGGACAGCTTGAATCTGTTTGTTCTTGTGTCCACATTGGCGCTGTATTCAAATAATTCCTCTAAATGTATTTATAAAGAGCAATCATATCTCCTCTCAGCCTTCTTTTGGTCAGACTAAACAAACCAAGCTCTTTAAGTCGTCTCTCATAGGAAAGATTTTCCATTCTACGTATCATCCTTGTAGCCCTTCTTTGCAGCTGTTCCAGTTCGACTTCATCTTTCTTAAATATGGGTGACCAGAACTGTACACAATATTCCAAGTGAGGTCGCACCAGTGCCTTGTTTAACGGTACTAACACCTCCCTATCTCTACTGGAAATACCTCTTCTGATGCACCCCAGGACCACATTAGCTTTTTTCACTGCCACATCACATTGGATACTCATTGTCATTCTGTGATCAACCAGTACACTCAGGTCCTTCTCCTCCCCCATCACTTCTAGCTGATGCATTCCCAACTTATAAGAAAAATTCCTGTTATTTGTCCCAAAGTGCATGACCTTGCACTTCCCATTTTTGAAATTCATCCTATTTCTAATGCTCCACTTTACAAGGTCATCCAAATCATTCTGTATGCTATCACAATTCTCTTCTGTATTGGCAATACCTCCCAACTTGGTGTTGTCTGCAAACTTAATTAGCATATTCCCACTTTTTGTGCCAAGGTCAGTAACAAAAAGGTTGAATAAGATGGGTCCCAGGACTGATCCTTGGGGAACTCCACTAGTAACCTCCTTCCAGCTAGACAGTTCACCTTTCACTATGATCCTCTGTAGTCTCCCCTGTAACTAGTTCTTTATCCACCTTTCTATTTTCATATTAACCCCCATCTTTCCTAATATAACTAATAATCCCCTTTGTGGAACTGTATCAAATGCCTTGCTGAAATCTAAGTAAATTAGGTCCACCACATTCCCTTTATCCAAAAAAATCTGTTATCTTCTCAAAAAAGGAGATCAGGCTGGGCAGGTGTGATCTACCTTTTGTAAAGCCGTGTTGTATTTTATCGCAGTTACCATTCTCCTCAATATCCTTAAGTATTTTCTCCTTCAAAATTTTCTCCAAGACCTTGCATACTGCTGAGGTCAAACTAACAGGCCTGTAGCTACCTGGATCCCTTTTACTTCCTGTCTTGAAAATAGGGACTATATTAGCAATTCTCCAGTCATAAGGCACAACCCTTGTGTTCACTGATACTTTAACAATCCTTGCTAAAGGGCTGGCAATTTCATGTTCGAGTTCCTTCAATATTCTCGGATGGAGATTATCCGGACCCCCTGATTTAGTTCCATGAAGCGGCTGAAGCTTGGCTTTCACCTCAGATATGGTAATTTCCACTTCTACATTCTTATTCCCATTAGCTGCCCAACCTCTGTCCCCAATCTCACCATCACCTCATTAAAGACAGAGGCAAAGTACTTATTTAGATATTCAGCCATGCCTAGATTATCCCTGATCTCTACCCCATCCTCAGTATATAGTGGTCCAAGTTCATCCTTCTGTGTTTTCTTTCTATTTATATGGCTGAAGAACCTTTTACTATTGGTTTTGATTCCCTTTGCAAGGTCTAACTGCTTGGCTTTTGGCCTTCCTCACTTACATGCTCTGACCTCTAAAAGGTAGCCCTCCTTTCCTATCCCTCCCATCTTCCACTCCTTGTAGGCCTTGTGTTTCCTCCTAATCACCTGTCTAAGATGTACATTCATCCAGCGTGGTTTAGAACCCATGCCTGAAATTTTTTTCCTCTTCTTCGGAATGCAGGCTTCAGATAGTTCCTGCAGCTTTGTCTTGAAGCAGTTCCAAGCATCCTCAATATTCATATCCATGAATTCTTTCGTCCAGTCCACTTCCCTAGCTAATTCCCCTAATTTTTTGAAGTTAGCCCTTTTGAAGTCAAAGACTCTGGTCACAGATTTATTTTTGTTTACCCTTCCATTCAGTTTAAATTGGATTAGCTCATGGTCACTAGAGCCTAGGTTGTCCCCTCCAACTAATTCCTCAATGAGGTCCTCACTACTGACTAATACCAAACCTAAGATCACATCTCCTTTTGCTGGTTTGGAAACTGCTTGATGGAGAAATTCATCTGCTATCACCTCCAAGAAAGTCTGGGCCCTTTTATTGCTGCTAGTGCATATCCTCCAGTCTATATCTGGGAAGTTAAAGTCTCCCATAATCACACAGTTCCCAGTAGTGTAGGCCCAGTAATGTTTACTTCCTTCAAGGCCTTAAAGAATTCTCTATTCATGTCCAAATCAGATCCCAGCAGTCTGTAACACACCCCAAGCAGGGTGCTGGCAACTTCTTCTTAAAAGCTCACAGACCATGTTAGGTGGACATATAAAAATTCTTCTCCTCGAACAAGTCATATCATTCCCTATCTCCTACAGGTTTCTGTTGCTAAACATCAGGCATCAGGGAGATCAGAAAATAGGAGTGGGAAGGAGGGTGGTGGATCAGACCATCCCTGGGACTTCCAGTCAACTTGTTTAGGTTCTCCAGGTACTGGAGAAGTGGATGGCATCTGGGTGCCCAGATGAGAGATGACACCCTGCTGACCCACGTTGAAGACACCTATTGCTGCAGTTCTCAAGCTTTTTAAATAGAGCCCATGCCTCCCCTGAATTTTGCTGTAATGCTTGCCCTCCACTTTGTGTGGCAGCATGCAATTGTGGAGCAGGGGAGTGGAAGGATGTCAGCACAGCAGCTGCAATTTGCCATGCTGGGCTGCTTATGCCACAGGGCAGGACATTTAAAAAGGTTCTGACCCTCTCCCAGCTTCCAGATGTATGCTACCCAGGTAGGGGAAGTTGGGGAACTCATGAGGCAAGCAGACAGGCTGGCTGGGGCTGCCAGTGTGATGCTGCGAAGAGGGTCACACCAAACTGGCAGACCCAGCCAGCCAGCCTGGCTGCCTGCCTTCTGCCTCCCGCGCAAAAAGCCAAAGAGAGGACAACAAAGTGAACTGAAAACAAGGCAGACAAGTCTCCTGCAGTATTCCTCCCACTCTTCCCTTAGCTCCTGCCAAAGCAGAGAGGACTTAGCAGCAAAAACTGAGTAAGCCTACTCTTACAGGAAAGGCAGAGCCCAAACCAAAAATACAGCATTACTGGGACCATGCTTATCCAGTGCAAGACAGACAACATTACAGGAATTCACTATAAAGCACAGCAAGAAGATAATGTAAAACAAGGAAGGCAGCTAGTGGCACTTTAAGAGTAACAAATTTATTTATTGCTAGTGCTTTAGTGGGTGAAATCCCACTTTGTCAGACACTTGAAAACAGTTTCCAAAATGGGATTTGGCTCATGTGATAAATAAATATGTTACTCTTTAAAAGTACCACAGGACTCTTTTCTATTTTTACTGAATTAAACTAACATGGCTACTCCCCTCTAACTTTTCAGTAAAAGGATGGCTAACTTTGTGGCATGCTGCCTGGTAGGTGTACTTATGCTGTGCACAATTCATAGGAGGGCAAAACTGAAGAGCAGAATATATAGTATTTCTAGTCTGAAGAGTGGCCATGTGACAATGGCACTCACTCACTCAAAGCGTCTGCTTTTCAGGGTATTCGTTTTCTTTAGATGGAAAAGTAAGTTTTATTGTTTGTATTCCTGTTTGCCTTGCAGAGGAAACTCCAATTAGATAGAAGGTGTTGGATTCGTTTCTTTCTTGGTCATCATTGACAAAATATTCCTACATATATCCTCTATGCAACCGAATGCAATGGGACTGTTTACTTGTGTAAAGCCCCCTACCTACCCTCCCTCCCAAGCTCCCAAGCCCTTTCTGACCCCATTGGTTCTCCTTCCCAGATTGACAGGCTCTCCACAGTGTGCATAGACCTCACTTGGCTTCCATACAAACCTCTGCCCAGGGCTATTCCTCATTCTTGCTCTCTGCTCACTTGGCTCCCTATGGCTGCAACTCACCCCCGCCCCCCCTGAGTCTAAGTTAGTTGGATCCTCCACTTTTTTTAATTTTCAGGGTTTTTTTTTTTTTTCATCTTTAGAGTTATTTGCTAAATTAAAGCACAGGTTCAACTGCATTTACCCACCTACTGAATGTTACCGGGTACCACTAGCACATGTGCCACTAGCCACTGAATTTGAAAGCCATGGGCCTACTCAAGCTAGGTGTGACTCAAAGCAGAATTTGGCCTATGCTGTATGAGAAAGAGAGAAGAGCAGAACCCAGCTACTTTCAGATCTGAGGAGTGGCAGTGGGGTTACAAAGGGAAAAAGAAGTTATTTGTTATCTGAGCAACTTTGATACTGTAGAAGATGCTCAAGAGGCACCAGTTTAAATCGAGAATGCTCTGAGGTTAATTTCAGGAGTTCTGTTGTAACCCAAACTATATGAACTGGCAAAGTATTTGGCTTCCAGTTGGGAAGTGGTCAAAAGAGCCAGTCTTCATATTTTAAACGTTTACTAAAAGGCTACATCAATAAGAAGCATTATTCCACTGTGGTTCTTTCAACACAGGCCCCAAAATGAAGCACATAACTTATGCAGACATGTCAACTCTTGCAAATTTATCATTATTATTGGTAGGTAAAGCCTCACCCATGATCTCCCAACAGAACCCTCAAATCTCAGGAATTTTTTCCCCAGGCCCAGTCTGCTAGTGTTTGCTCGGTCTTCTGTAGCCACAATGTAAGGACACAGAAAAAATGATTATATTTTGTTCTTTTCTTTGTGGGGTGGCTCCTTGAGTATGTCTACACATCTCTTTTATTTTGAAATAAAAGAGATTAGGTCCACATGACGTTTTCTTATTTCGAAATGACAGGATCCATCATTCTGAAATAAGAACTGTCATTTCGAAACAGCTTAAAGCCCATTCATTTCGAACCGGCTGTTATTTTGAAATGGTTATTTTGAAATAAGGCTGTTTGGACATGTTGTTTCGAAACAACACCATTGTTTCAAAACAACTGTTTCGAAACAACATGTCCAAGCAGCCTTATTTCGAAATAACAGCCATTTCAATAGCAGGCTTTCCCTTAATTCAAATAACTTATTTCGAAAGAAGGACTTTATTTCGAAATAACTTATTTCAAAATGCTTATTTCATAATAACGATGTGTGTGTAGACATAGCCCTTTTGTTTCCTTTAATCAGAGATGTCTGCATTGTTTGGCCAGTTAGATTGTAATTGTGCTTCATCAAGACAGACTGGCCTCTTCACAAACACACACCCTTCATTCACATATTTAAATGACCATACACAGCATACGCCTAAACCAGGTTTCATAAAGTATACAAAATGGAGTACAGTACAATGTTTAAGCAGGAGTTCCAAACTGACAATATGGAGTCTTGTTGGACATTGGTTATAATGCCTATTACTCAGGGTTACAGAATTATTGTACTTATGACACTAAAGGATGTATTCACAACATTAACTAACATGTACTTGAAAGGTAAATACAATTAATTATCTCTGTCCCCCTCATCATCTATCCATGCCCCGCAACTCCAGTCACACTCTGCTTAATGTAAAAGAATCCAACACACAAGAGACCCCTGGGGGACCAGGGCAGCACCATGGTCTGGGCATGGGGTGAAGGCAGGACACCCTGGGTTGGCTCCCCAGCCTTGCCCCGTGGGCTGTGGGAGGCTCCTGGGCCAGGGCTGCCTCACAGCAGCCTGGCCACCACCCTGACCCCCAGAGCCCCAAGGCTGAGGGATGGTCCCTGGCTCACCAGCCTTCTGCTGGCCTGACCCTGGCCCAGACAGAGGCTGAGGAATATCCCTTGGCCCACCCCGGGGCTAAGGTGAGGGGCTCCATTCCCACACCACCCACCCTTGGGTCCCATAGGCCATGGGGGGAGGGTCGCCTGTGCAGGCAATGGGGAGACACTCATGGACCCAGCTGGGACCCAGAGGCCATGGGTGGCATGCCCCCAGCCCAGGGGTACCCCCCGCCAATCCCAGCTCAGCTCCAGAGGCCTATGGACACCCCCCCATCCCACCCAGGGCCCAGAAGCGTAGGGGTAGCCCCCTGAGTCCCCATGGGCCCCAGAGGCCTAGGGACACCCCCATCAGATTTGCATGGGCCCCTGAGTTTGGGGGGCACCCGTACCCATCCCACATGGGGCCTGGAGGCTTACTGGAACCCCCCCACAGCCCCACCCGGGTGCTAAAGACCTGGGGGGAATCCTCCCACCTGACCTGGGGCCCAGAAAGCCAGGGACTGACCCCTTCCTTCCCCCCCCCAGGGCCTGGAGCCTATGCAGGGAAGTCCCCCTTGGTCCCAGTCAGCCCTTCCTCTCCCCCCTGCCTGACCGGGGCCTCCAGTCCCCCCCACACACTGCCCCCTCCTAGCACCTGCCTGCTCTGTCCTGGGAGTGGGCCGGTGCTGGATCTGCTGGAGCTGCCAGGAGGCAGAGAGGAGGCTTTGAATCTCCCTTGCCCCTCCCCCTCTCTGATCCAGAGAGGCAGCAGCAGCACATGGGCAGGGGAGGGGCAGCAGCGGTATAGAGGCTCAGCAGTCTCTCGCCCTGTGCTGCCCAGGGCTGACCCACTCTCCCCGAGCTGGCACCTGGGGCCCAGAGAAAAGATTCGGGGCACAGTAGGAGAAGATTTGGGGCATAGGCCCCGAGTGCCAAGTGCCAGCAATGCCCCTAAATCTAGGTGAAACTCTAGTAGCTTTCTTCTCCAATGTGATTTTGGAGGCAGATAGACTCTGTCGTGCTAATTCCATCACTTTGAATTTCTTTGCATTATATTACATCATTGATGTACAATGCCACACCACCACCTTTGCCATTATATCTGTCTTTCCTAAGGAGCACATAGCCTTCAATGCTCGTATACCAGTCGTGACTACTGTTCCACCATGTTTCTGTTATCCCTATGGGTATGTCCACACGAGAGTTTTATTTTGAAACAACAGTGGTTGTTTCGAAATAAAAACCTGCATGTCCACACAACGTTCTCTTGTTTGAAAACAACGGTTATTTCGAACCAAGCGTTGTTTCAAAATAACAGTCTGGCCTTCTTCCCAGGGTGCACAGCATGTAGGGGAAACAGGAAGTCCCTGCCTGTGCGTGCCTGCCAGTGTGGCCAGAAGCCCTTCAAAGCATGGCAGCATGTGGAAGCAACGCTGGAGGGGGGCGACGCCATGCCCCCATCTGGACAGCAGATAAGGTCCACTGTCTGCTGTCCATTTGGAGAAGGGAGGTCATCATGTCCCGGTTCCGGGCTAGCCACCAGAACCGGGACATATATGCAGACATTGCTGCAGCCACGTCTGAACAAGGACACAAGCAGATGATGGAGCAGGTCTGCAGTAAAATCAAGGGCCTCAGGCAGGACCATGTCAGAACCTGGGAGGTCCGGGAGCTCCAGGCGGCAGGTAGCACTGCTACCTGCCCCTATTGTGAAGAGCTCCACCAGTTCCTGGGGCTGGAGCCCAGTGGCCTTCCCTCCAAGGCTGTGGACACTGGGGAGCGACAGAGCCCATCCTCTGGCCCGGAGGCTGCGGAGACGAGGTAGGAAGTGTCTATTGGAGAGCCTCCCGCCGCAGCACCACCAGCGGTGGAGGCTACACCCGGGACCCTGGAGCTGTTCCCTGGCCCTAAGGTGGAGAGCAGTACTGAGGTGCAGTGGCCTGACACCATCCTGGCCCCTGTGGACTCAGAGATGGACACTGGGACATCATGCCAGACCTCTGGAACCCCTCTGGGTGAGTATTCCCCTCCTGCAGAGGCATGCAGGGCTGGGCCTGTCCAGGCCACGGGCAGTGAGGGGGTACAGGGCCGGGCACGGGGGCAGGTAGGGCACAGGGTCGGCAGGTGCAGAGGCCCTCCCATGGCCATGGGTCCCTCAGAGACAGGTGGCACCAGGGTCACAGGCCCCTGTGTGCCTGGGAGTGGTTAACAGGGGCTGGGTGTCAAAGATACAGCCACAACTTGGGTGGGGTGGAGAGCATGCAGGCCTCGCCACTGGCAAGTGGCCTTGGGAGACTCCCTAGAGCAAGGTGTGGGTGAGTCCAGCTCACCCCTGTGGGCACCACTAACATGTGTGCCTCCAGGGTACGGTTCCCAGATGTTGGGCAAAAGGAGAACATGGTCCCCTTTTTACCTTCCTGTTCTTTTTATCTTCACATTCTCTGTCTGGCAGGCAGTTTAAAATACAGGATTTTGTCAGGCTTTTTACTGTAGGGGTTGAAGTATCCTAGAATGCCATAGAATACCTATTTGTGCAGGAAAATGTTCCAGGGCCCCCTAAACACCAAACAATATCACATTCATACTACATTTTCTCCCATGTGTCCTCCAGTGTCCTCCTTTATGTACTTTCCGGGCTTCCTTTCGAAGCTTTGGGATCTGGTAGCCCTACCCAAGGGCAATGTCCCACGGGATCCTGAGTCCTGCTGACAGTCAGGGCAGAGGTGTGTGCTGCAGACAGGCTGCACACAGACAAGGCCAGCAGGCAGCAGGGACCAACTATGTTTTCTGCTTCCCTCCAGCAGGTTGCCCAGCTGCTCACCATGCACCACCACCTGCCCATCGCCTCAGCCCGAGGCCACCACGGCGGAGGAGGAGGGGACCCCCGGATGCAAGGAGAGATCCTGGAGAGCCTCGAGGAGCTGGGGCAGCAGACTAAGGCGTCCACCCAGGCCTGGTGGCAGGAACAAGCCAGGTGGCAGGACTCAGCCCTCCACCTGCTGCAGCAGGCGTCAGCAGCAGATGACCGGGTGGTCGCTGCCCTGGAGCACCAGGTGCAGGCCATGGAGTACCAGGCACAGGCCAGCAAGTGCCAGGCACAGGCCAGCACACGTGAGGTGCACGCCATTGAGCGCCTCTACGACTGCCTGCCCACCACAGTGGAGGCGATTGCCACCAGCCTCTGCCAGCTGGTGGAACAGACGGCCCCTTCAGCAGCTGCAGGGGGTCCGCCACCTGGCCATCCCTGGAGGCGACCACGGACCCAGACCGCCAAGTTGCTGGCCCACCCCATACCGCCCCCACATTGCCCCATCCCGTAACCGTCCCCAGCCCTTCCCTGCCCCAACCCCTGTTTTATTAATAAATGTTTGAAATGGATTCTTGGTTTTATTGGGGGTAGTTCACAGTGCAGGTGGATGGGTGGGAGCTGGCTGTGGGTGAACGGAGGAGACGGTGGTGTGGGGCAGGGCAGGCCTGGCCTTCAGAGTTCCTCCAGGACAAAGGTGTTCATCAGTGCCTCCCACACTGTCACGGCTCTCTGGGATGGCTGCTCCCGTGCGGGCACAGATCTGGGTTCCTCGTAGTCCCCGGCAAGGAGTTGTGCCTCAGCTTCCCAGGCAGCTGCAATGGGCTCACCCCGCTGCTCGCAGAAGTTGTGCAGGGCCATGCATGCACCGATGATCTGCGGTGTTGTACTCTCCACAAGGTGGAGGCGCGTAAGCAGGCACCTCCACCATGCCTTGAGGCGGCCAAATGCCCGCTTGACCACCTGGTGGCAGCAGCTCACGCGGCGGTTGAAGATCTGCCATTGGGTTCGAGGGGCCATGCGTATGGTCACATGAGCCATGGGCGCAGGGGATAGGCCACGTCTGCCACATTGAGGACAGGCACCTCTACTCCCCCAACATTGATGTTATGCAGGGGGAAGAAGGTGTTCGCCTCCATGCCCCGGTACAGGGCAGAGTTACGGAGGACCCTGGCATCATGGGCCCTCCCTGGCCATCCCACATAACAGTTTTGGAAAAGGCCCAGTGGTCCACTAGGGCCTGCAAGATAATGGAATGGTACCCCTTCCTATTGTGGTACTCCGTGGCTCTGTGCTCCGGGGCTCACACGGGGATGTGCGTGGTGTCCAGGATCCCCACACAATTGGGAAAGCCCAGTGTGGCCATGCCGGGAATGGTGTCCTGCAGCTCCCCTTGGGTGACCAGGACTCGCAGCAGGATCCGGTTGATGGCCCTGGTGACCTCCAACAGAATGTTGCTGGTGGTGGACCTCCCGATGACGAACAGGTGTGGCACAGATCTGTGCGACTCCAGAGTGGCCATCTTCCACAGGGCGATGACCACTCTTTTGTCCACAGGGATGGCAGGCCTCATGCTGGTGTCCCTTCGGCACAGCAGCGGGGTGAGTTCTGTGACCAGGATGTTGAAGCTGGCCCTGCTCATGCGGAAGTTTCTCCGCCACTGGTTGTCCCCCCAGGTTCACAGCACTACCCACTCCCACGACTCTGGGCTGGTCTTCCAGGCCCAGACATGGTGAGGCACAGAACGGGGCAGGGGCAGTAGCTCTGCTCTGTGGCCCAGCTGGATGACAGCCTCGGGCACAGGCTGGGCACCATCTGGGTCTGCAAGCAGAGTGTCTCACATCAGTAGGGCACTTTGCAGGTGGGCAGAGGATCTCTGTGTTGCACAGCGCTGGCTGGACAGCTGAGCAGTGTCCATCACTTGCAGAGTCCTGCTAGCCAGAGTGGACAGGGAAGTGAGGTCGGGGCCAGCTTTTATAGGATTAGCTGGCAACATGGCTGCCAACATGGCCCAGGGAGGTGGCCGTGTTGTCACACCTCCCATGGTGCCCTTCCCCTAAAGCAAAATAGGAAGTCCACAGTGTGGACATGCTATTTCGATTCCTGCTTTTCCTTATTTTGATTTGTTCTTTTTGGTTATTTCAAATTAAGTCGTTTTGAAATAACGGCTTTATTTTGAAACAACTTGTTTCAAAATAACTTATTTCGAAACAACGCCCTGCGTGTAGACATAGCCTATTCTTCTATCAGTAGTTCCAGTTCCTCCATTTTATTACCTAGGCTTCTCACATTGGTATATAAACCTGATCAGCTTTGCTCACATTCTCTACCCGATGTGGCCTTTTTTTACTACTACCAGCATTGCCCATCAGACCAGTATTTGTGCTTCCCACCTTTCTAACATCCATACTGCTTCCCACATCTGTTTTTTCTGAATTTAGGTTCCTGCCTCTCAATGCTAGTATCAGGCATAGAGATTGTCTGAGCTCTCCCAACCATCTCCCCACACTCCCTAGTTTAAAGCTTTCTTAATTAGGTGAGCTAGCCTCCCTCCCAGAAGTCTGTTTCCCTCTCTACTCAGGTGTAGTCCATCCCAAGCAAACAGTCTTCTGTCCTTGAATGCCTCCTAGTGCCCGTACATCCCAAAGCCCTCCTTGTAACACCACTGCCTGAGCCATCTGTTAACTGCCAGAATCTTCTCACAGCTGTGTTGCCCTCCTCTAGGGACAGGCAGAATCCCACTGAAGATTACCTGAGCCTCTAGCTCCTTGAGAGTCCTCCTCAGCCTCGCATAGTCTCCTTTGATACGTTCAAATGAGAATCTAGCTATATCATTTGTACCCACATGAAGGAGAATCAGAGGATTCTTTCCTGCTCCCATTAGGATCCTCTTCAGCCTCAGATCCACATCGTGTAAATTAGCTCCAGGTAAGCAGCACACCCTCCTGTTCTCAGGGTCACTTCTAGTTTTAGGCCTGTCTGTACTCCTCAGCAGAGAACCCCCAATTACATACACTTGCCTTTTCCTGGCAACAGTGTGTTTCTCCAGTCTATCCCCAGTTCTCTCTGACCACGAGTCATGATGTCTACAGCTGCTCTTCCCAATCCTCTGCATCTGCTCCTGAATGCTCCCTGGGCTCTTATTTATCTCCAGTAACTCAGCTCCTCTTTGAATGGGACTAGCTGCTCTGCTCTTCTTCCTCACACCCCCAACCTTGAGTGTTCATAAAAATGAAGACTGGTTTTCCTTGGGATAGGCTCTGTTTTATATTCACTTAGATCCCCATGCAGCAGCACACTTTAGCACATGTTTAACTTAGAGGACAAGCTTAAATCCTATTGAAGTGAATGGCAAAACTCCCATTGATTTCAGTGATATAAGGTTGAGTGCAGAGACATTGATGGAGAGGTTATGAATGACCTTTTTCAAAGTAATTCTGTGCAGTGGACACCAAATCTGCTAAGTGGGATCAGAAATAGTGTGTTTTAGTCACTGCTCCTTGGATTCATGCCTCAGCAAAATCCAGAATTGACTACTTAAATCTTGTGAGTGAATTCTCCTTCGTGGAATTTGATCCCTTCCTTGATGATTGCCAAGTCCTATTGTCAATCTAAACTCATAAAGACAATTTAAGAGCTGCACACATCAGTCTTGCCACTTTTCTTTATTTCCCACTGGTGCTAATTTCTCTCTGTCAGTGGCTTTGGTTGTCTAAAGGAGTCTGATCAGAAATAATCCCTTGTGAACATGGAATTACTTAGAAAATTAAATCTTGTACTTTGAGCTATAGCTCGTTTACCTTTTCCACCCATTTTGATGAGGTTCTGGTTAATTTATGTGAAGATTTGTCTTCCTTGGTAATTCATTGCATGCCTAAATCTTAGTGGAAGTGTCCGTAATTTAAGACACAGTGAATAAAATGTTGAGGTGTCTGAATAGTCCACAGCACTCCATCTTATCCTAGCTATTCTATTTCCATATTTGGAACTGAATTCTGCCCTAGATTTGTGTGGAGTTTTCAGGGCAAACAGCAAAAGTGAGTGACACTGCAAATACATGACGGGAAAGGTTAGTAAGTTGCTCTGTTTACTGCGAACATTCTAGTATATGTGGCTAGACTTCTGCTGTTACAGTGCTCACACAGGCATGTACTGAATAATAATAAAACTCCATGGGAAGATTTGGAAGGCTTAAGTGAGCAGAACGACGGAAACTGACAGATCACATGCCTGCTACTTTAAAAAAAAAATTGCTTACATCAATCAAATGTTTGTAGCTTCCAAAATGAAGGCCCAGTTCCTCATCTGATGTAACTGGACATAGATGTCTATAGTACCACACTGACTTGTAGCCGTTGAGGATCTGACCTTAACTGGACTAGAAAAGGAAAGTAAAAATGATTAAAGAAAATAAGACTTAAATTATTATTTGTTCTTCACTGAGTTGTGATTCAGCCTATCTGAAGTTGTAGAGACAAATAGTCCTTCCTGGACTGAAAATAGTAGTTTATAATGGGAAGAATTCATGCTGATATGTGTACAACTCTGTAACAAAGCTCATAGGATTTGCATTTGCCATGACAAAACCGCATGTACAAATCAAGAAATTCTGGGCTCAAATGGGCATCTTGACATTAAAGCTATTGTAGGTGGATGCAAATGCTACTTGTGAGAAGTGTATGTGATGGTCGTCTCGCATCCTTGCTTCAAAATTTGGCTGTAACAGTATAATGAATTTTGTTAGCAAATTATTTTAGAAAATCCTAATGGATTTCACTTCGAATTCGGCCATTGATTGTATCTTCATTCATCATCCTGATGAAATCCCCTATATTTTACTAAGAACTCTGAATTGCATAATGGTGCTAATTAACCACATGGTCATGTGACTGCAATACTTACTTGTAATTAGAGATTATTAAATGAGTTGAAGTGCTTCTAACATAATCAATGTAGTGTGAGAGAAATTAAACCATGCAGCTATTTGATGCTATAAAATCCAAAGTAGATGGTACATTCCTGAGGCTTTAATACAGCTACTATTGCTCTGCTGGAGTGTGGCCCAGTGTAACTAATGAACTATTTACCCTATGGTCTGGTGATGATACCCTGCTCCCTACCCCTATGTAACAACTTTCTATACTACTTCAGGAAACACCCTTCCCAGAACAGATCTTCTGAGAAGAAAAAAAACAATACAATTCTTTTTACTAGTTGGGTTTTTTGTTGGGGAGGAGGGTTTACGAATGGGAAAGGATTTCTTTTTCTTGTCTCCTTGGCTATGTCCACACATACATCATTATTTCAAAATAAGTTATTTCAAAATGAGTTATTTCAAAATAAAGTCCTTATTTCGAAATAAGTTAATTTGAATTAAGAAAATGTTAATTCGAATGAAGGGAAAGCCTGCTTTCAAAATGGCTGTTATTTCAAAACGGTTATTTCGAAATAGGGCTGTTTGGACATGTTGTTTCGAAACAGTTGTTTCGAAACAATGGTGTTGTTTCGAAACAATATGTCCAAATGGCGTTATTTCCAAATAACCATTTTGAAATAACAGGGGTTTCAAAATGAATGGGGTTTAAACTGTTTTGAAATGACGGTTCTTATTTCAAAATGACAGAGCCTGTCATTTCGAAATAAGAAAATGTCGTGTGGACATGCCGTTTCTTATTTCGAAACAACGTCTGTTGTTTCGAAATAAGAAGCTTGTGTGGACGTACCCCTGGTCTGTTTTTCTCTGTTTCTCAGCACTTGAAGTATATACACAATAACTGGCTGCCCTCAGTGTAGACAAAGTTGGTAATTTACAAAGCAAGCACACCATATTTTGCAAAGTGGGTCAACTATTTCAGTTATTAGAAACAGACTACATATCTTGTACTGTGCCTGGATCAGCCTAAGACAGATCAAGCCAGAAATGTTTTGACTTGGGAAATGACAATGCACTGCCTCTCCATGCAAGCCTGCTGCCTGCTTGTCCTGTGTTCATAATGTCTGGCATCTCTAGATTAACCCATAATAAGTAAAAAGAAGCTGGATTTTAGGGCTGTGTCTACCCCTAAAAGCATAGTTCATAATTTCTTAGTCTGAACTAAGTAGTTCAAAGTTAGTTCAAACTAAGTGCAGTTTTTTTTAGTTCAAACTAGCAGTACACTTTTTAGTTCGAACTAACTTTTTAGTTTGAAATAAAAAAACACTGTTAGTTGAAACTAAAAGTTAATTTGAATTAAAAATCACATTTAGTTTGAACTAACTGCTAGTTTGAACTTATTTAGTTCAAAATAGTATGTCTCAATTGGGCTAGTTCAAATTAAAAATGCAAATTAAATTTTTTTTTAGTTTGAACGAGGCAAAGCATAGTGCAGACAGGGTTCAAATTAGTTTGGGCTAAGCTTACTTAGTCTGAACTAATTTGGTAGTGTAGACATAGCCAGAGGTTCTAGGTTCTGCATCAGATGGGTATACTGTAGGTTAGATAATACTATAGTTGGAACTTAATATATCATGGCGTCAGTTCAGTAAGGTACTTAAGCACTTGCCTAGCTTTAAGGAACTAAATAGATTCATTGACTTCAGTTGGACTGCTCACATGCTAGTTCTTAAATGCCTTGCTGAACCAGGAATCGAGTTCCACTACATTTTATGCTAGAGATAATGTAAACTTACTCCTGGGGGAAGCCTGCATCCCTGCACACATGCAGAATTTTGCCTCCTGCAGATTCCTTTGCTTCCCTGCAGGAAAGTGACTTACTGATGAAGAACAAAAGGAAACCTGCAAAGGCAAGTCACATGCCCCTCCCTAGCAGTGCAGGCCCGTTGTTTCCGGTGCATGCAGCTGCTGGTGGGGAAGTATATCACTGTGGGAAGGGAGTGGGGGGCAGGACTGAGGAATGTCTTGGATTGTGCTGGGCCAGACCCATCCCCCATCCACGCACCCCTGTGAATCCAGACCCACTCTTATTCAACCCTCCAAGGATCGTTATCCCCCTGGACCCAGAACCCCCCAATCAGTCCCCTTCACCTGAACCTCCCTGCCAAGCCCCTTCTCTGATGCAGTGGCGTCGCTGGCATTGGGCATCCCAGGGCACGTGCCCCGGGTCCCAACGCCAGTGCCTCGGATCTCCAGCCCAATCGGGCTGGGGATCCGGGGCCCAATCCCCAGCGGGCTGCGGCTGTGGCGGCTGTGTCTATGGCCAGGGATCTGGGGCCTATTTGCCTGCCCGGCAGGCCCCACCCCCTGGTCAGGGATAGGGACGGGGAGGCCACACCACCTCTGGCAGCTAGGCTGTGGTGCGGCGTGGTCCAGCCCGGCCAGAAGCAGCCTCTGGAGGCCGGGCCCACAGCCGCAGCCCCAGATCCCCAGTGGGGGATGGGGCCATCGCAGCCGCGGGTGGCCAGCTGGGCCCCAGATCCCCAGCCGGGGATGGGGTCGCCATGGCCACCGGTGCCCAGGCCCCGGATCCCCGGCCAGGGATCAGGGGCCCAGCTGGCCACCCGCGGCAGCAGCGACCACATCCTCGGCCAGGGATCTGGGGCCTGGCCAGCCATCCATGGCTGCAGCGGCCCTGTCCCTCTCTGGGGATCCAGGGCCTGGCTGCAGCTGCGGCGGCCCCATCCCCAGCTGGGGATCTGGGGCTGTGGCCGTGGGCCCGGTCTCCAATGGCCGCTTCGGGCTGGGCCACACCACGCTGCACCGTGCCGCACCACGGCCTCGTTGCTGGCAGCGGCACGGCCTCCCCCGGGCCCTATCCCTGGCCAGGGAGCGTGGCCTTCTGGCTGGGGGTGGGGCCTACCCTCTGGGGGCAGGGCTGGGCCCGTGCCCTGGGTCCCTCCCCACCCCAGCAATGCACCTGCTCTGATGCACCCAGACTCACAGCCCAGCAAGTCCCACTCCCCTAGGACATGAACCCCACCACTAAGCCTCCCTACACCCAGTTCCCCCATGCTAAGCCCCCATCACCTTCACCCTGATCCCTGCTGAAAAGTCCTACTGCCCCTGAACCCAAAATCCCCTTAGCCTGTTCCTGTGCATACTGAGACTCCTATACTGGCACTCCTCATTGAGCTACCCACACCCAGATTGCGTCACATGACACTCTCTTACCCCACACATGGGTTATGTCTACCCTAGGCACTTAGGTCGACTAAAACTGACTTAAGTCGACTTCAGAAACTCCCAGTCTATATTTAGAATTACTTAAGTCAACATAATAACTCCTGCACTGTAAGTCGACTTAAGCATTTAAGTCGATGTTACATGGCAGGGACCGCCTCCTTCGCAGAAATGGGGTGTGATTGGGCTCTGGGTCCCTTATGTGGCCCAGGGGGCCCAGTCCATCTCCTGCCATGCCGTGAGGGGCTGAGGGACGAATCTGGCTCCCAGCCCCTCTCTATGGGTGGTAGGGGCTGGCAGCTGGTTCCTGCAGCCTGAAGAGAGGGGCTGTCAGGCTGTTTTGGCCCCCAGGCCCTGTCTGTGGGTGACAGATGGAGTTAGGAGCCTGACTGGGCTCCAAGCCCCTTGCTGCCTATGAAAGGAGCCAGCTTCCAGCCCCGGCTGCCTGCTGCAGGGGGCTGGGAGCTGCATTCGGCTCCCAGCCACTTGCCAGCTGTGGCTGGGGTCAGATCTGCCCCCAAAGCTGGATTGGGCTCTGGAGCCTGATCAGCACCAGGGGTGGGGCAGGGGCCAGGGTGGCTCCGGATATGTCTGCACTGTGTCCAGTGCAGACATACCCTGAAGTCTACTTAACAAGGTCAATTTAAAATTGATCCTGTTAAGTCAATTTCCAAGGGCCTCCCAGTGTACACATAGCCATGGATACCCCCACATTGAGCCCCTCCTTACTTGCATCCTGCTTGGCTGAGCCTTTCTGCCCACACCTGATGTACCTGGTGTGGAAGGGAAGTGCCCCAGGATGTTTCTGGGGCAGGCCCAGTCATGGCACTGTCAGGAGTGGGTGCAGCTTCAGCATCAAGTCACTGCTCTGGTTGGACTGAGAGAGGTGGACAGGGGCTGCAGGATGATTTGCCACTTCTGTACAGCTAGTGGCCGCTTCCCATTGCCATGCTGGAGCATCCACATATATTTACTGACAAAATTTGCAGAATTTTAAAATATTGTGTGCAGAATTTATAGGTTTTTGATGTAACATTTTTAGTGTTTTTTTGTTTTTGTTTTTGTTTTGGCACAGACTTCCCTCAAGAATATGTAAAGCAGTGGGCATTTCTATTTTTTGTTTTGCAGAACCATTCCTTGTTATTGACAGAATAGCCACAAAAATGCTTCTCTGCGGGACTGACTATTGCACTTAAGAGGGCAGTATCTGTGAATCAAGAGACAAATTAACTTCATACTTTTCCCCAAAACAAAACCCCAGTTTACATTTGAAATTGTTACTGTTTTGCAATGTTACTGTTCAGAAGGATAAATAATGTTGCATTTAGAAGAATGTAATCCCCACGCAGAGCATTTATAACTTGGAAATACAAGTGCAGATGTGTTCTGTAATGGATTTTATGATGCAGTGCTAGCTGACTGTTTCTGCAATAGCTGTGACGTAAAGCTGCACTAAAAGAGGTTTATGAGACCTGGAGGCAAACTCAGTGGAAAGATTATACCCAGACCTATGGATATATTACTAAAATGTGGACACACATGAAAACTAGCACTTGCAGACGCTGTTAGGATGCATGAGGTAATGCTTCCTTCTGGATCTCTTTACATAATGTGTGTGCAGATTGCTTTAAATGGACTAGTGAAAAAACAACAAGGAGTTGTGTGGCACTTTAAGACTAACATTTGTTTTTTTCATAAGCTTCTGTTAGTCTTAAAGTGCCACACAACTCCTTGTTGTTTTTTCACTGGACTAGACTAACACGGCTATCCCTTTTAAAATTTAAATGGACTGCCATTTGCAACCAGGTAGCATCAGAAGTTCAGTGCAATATACTGGCAATCGGTCTCAACAGATTTTGCCTTTGTTAGCACTATGCTACTAGGTGGGATTGAATCTCTCAAACAATCTTTTGTAAATCTCTTCCATACAGTTATTTTACAAAGATTGTTTGCAGTCATGTTGTGATCTTGGTCCAGAATATTAGAGAAACATGGTGGGTGAGGTAAAATCTTTTAAAGGACCAACTTCTGTTGGTGAGAGAGACAAGCTTTCACACTACACAGAGCTCATTTCTTCAGGTCAGGAAAAGGTAATCAAAGCATTGCAGCTAAATACAAGGTGTATCAGATTATTTAGCATAGAAAGTTAACACATATTCTGAGACGCTATTTAGGTGAAATGGCTTATTGACATCTACACAATCCTTGAACAAAAAAAAAGCTTGGTGGGTTACAGATTATTGGAATAAGCCATAAATCCAGTATCTTTATGCCTATGTCTACAGTGGCAAACTAGTTTGGACTAAGAAGGTTTACTCTGGACTAATTTAGCCCCCAGCCACACTAGGCATTGCCTAGTCCAAACTAAGAAATTTCTTAGTTCCATTAGTTCTAACTAACCTTGTGTTCTAGATCAAACTAAGTGTTAGTTTGAATTAGAACACACGGTTCATTCAAACTAAAAAGCTCCTGGTTGGTTCAAACTAGCCTGAGGTTCATTCGAATTAACCTCAAACTTCTTAGTTCAGACTAAGAAGTCTGAACTAACTGTGGCTTGTGTAGACATAGCCTATTAAGACTAGAGGTTTTATAATCTCACTACGTTAGGAATTTAAGCGCTCAGATTTGTCTTCTGAAGGTTTCTTTTGAGGATGAGGACTGAGAGTCCTCACCAGGAGCTTTTCCACCAATCTAAGGGAGATTGTGGGGAGTTGAGAGGCTCACAGACTCTCTGTGGACTTCTCTCCACTTCCTGGTCCCAGCGAGAAGCCAGGGCAGCTGTGAGGGGATTTCTCTCTTTCCCAGTTCCAGCTGGGAGAAGCCACTCCCTGCTTTTTGCCAGAAAGGCAGCAGTGGCAATTTCATGGCTAAGGCCGTTAGTTGACATGACTGCCTGGGGTAGGGGCGGAGGGGGTAACTTTGCAACTTTTATCCCCAGCTCCCACCTGGGACTGGAAAGCAGTAGTCCTGTCTTCTCAGCTGGGAGCAGGGCAAGAAGCCCAGGATGCTGCAGGCTGAGATGTTTAACTGACATGATTGTCAGTGCCAGCTGTGACCATGAAAACACTGGGGCTTGCAGCAACCTGGGGCTTGCCTAGTCCCAGCTCATTATTAGGGGCTGGCTCCAGCTGCCAGCATTTGCAGTAGCCAGGGCTTCTTGCCCCTCTGGGAAAAGGAGCCAGCCACACTGGTTTTCCTAGTGAGTCTGACATGAATTGTAGCCTCTCCATTGCTGTGAGGGGATGCAATGTCCACATTTACCTTGTGTTGCCCTAGCTATGCCAACAAAAGCCCTATACCTCTTGTCAAGGTGGTTTTATTTTGTCAGAAAAAGCAAGGAAGTTTTGTAGGTGGGAGAATGATTGCAGTGTGTACACAGTGCTCTTTTATTGACAAAAAAATGACTTGTTGACAAAACTCTAGTGTAGATCAGATCTTAGTCGGTGGGGAATTGGCTTCTGATGGCTAGCTGTGTTAGGCTGAGGGGAGGGTGTTTGAAAAACCAGTAGAGGGGCTTCAGAAAGTGTTTCAGGATGTGATTCCCATCAAGTATGTACAAAGTAATTGCTTAATGAAGCTTGCAGAGGTTTCACTGTGGGGTGGTAGGTGACAACTAGCAGTGTGTGGTTGGAGGTTTTTTTTCCTGAGTTGAAGCAGGTTCCCTTGGTGCACTTTGATGGCCTGTTCTAGGATGTAATTTACTTCTTTGGTGGAGTGCCTTTGTTTGGTGAAGCCAGTTTTCAGTGTGTTAAGTTGTGTATCCTGGATTTTCTCTTCAGAGCATGTTCTGAGTGCCTGGCTTTGTGAACAGATTCCTTGGTGTGTTTGGGTCTGTTACTAGATCTATCAAGGTCAGCAGGATGATCTGTGGCTTTTCTGCACATAGTTATCTGCAAGTTACATTGCTGACATTAATAGGGGTGTCCAGAAAATTGATGATGTTGTGGGAGTGTTGAAGAGAGAGTTTGACAGATGTGTTATGGTGATAAAAGTTGAAGTAGACATCTATGAGGGAGCTAAGAGTTTGAAATCTGTGAAGGAGAACTCTGTGAGGTAGTTGGCTGTCCAGCAAATGAAAATATCATTGCCATATCTCAGGTATGTCATTGATTTTGTGACACATTTGACCAGAATTTCTTCCTAAAGATGGCCCATCTAGAAGCTGGCATATTGTGGAGCCATCCTAATACCCACCGTTCCCATTTTTTGGACAAAGTGTTTGTCATTAAATGTAACAAACACTATTATGGGTGAAGATGAAATGGATGAATGTGGGGATGTGTTTGGGGTGGATATCTGAGATAGTCCAACTTCTTGCAAACATTTGAGGCAGGCAGTGACACCATTGTTATGAGGGGCATTGGTGTGAAGGGAGGGGACATCTATCATTGCAAGGATGGTGGTCTGAGGGAGCTTGTTAATATTGTGGACTTTCTGGAAGAAATTAGCTGTATGCTGGAGGAAATTGGCCCTTTTTCTGGTGAGTGGATTGAGGCTGGGTTCTATGAGTCCTGAAATTTTGTCAGTCACAGTGCTATGAACCAATATGATGGGTCTGTATGGGTTCCCATTTTTGTGTAGAAGGTCCTGGTGGTGGGTCTGTAGGGGATAAGGTTATAGACTTTCTCCTGAAGTTACGTGGGGAAGGATTTGATGATATTCTTATATTCCTGGGTGCATTGGGGTGTGGGATCTTCTTTGAGATTTTAATTGTAGATGGTATCTAAGAATTGTCTGTTGGCCTTGTGGACATAATCAGCATGTTTGAGAACAAGGATGGCACCTCCTTTTTCTACTGGTTTGATCACTATGTGGTGGATAGATTTCAAGGACTAGCTAGCTATCCCTCTTGGAGGGGGAGAGATTGTCGTAGATGTGATGCTTGTTAGGTATTTCATAGTCGTTCCTTTCCTCAGGAAATCAAGGTTATCATCAAATATGTGCCTTCATCTGCTGTGGGTGTCCAGTCATATCATTCTCTTTTCTTATAGTGGGTGTGATAGTCGTGGGGAGGTTCATCACTATTGTGAAAGAATTATTTGACGTGGAGTTGGTGAAAGAATTCTTTTAGTTGTCATGTTAGTATGGTATCAGGTTCTGTGGTGGGGTGGAAGTCCCTTAGAAAGCATCGATAATTTGACTCTACTTAGGGGCAGTTTTGCTAAATTAATGTTGCTGTTGTGTTATGTAGTGTACATGTAGTGGTTCCTGGTGCCCTGGTGTTTGCCCAAAGTGGTGTTCTATTGGCTTTCATTCCTCTTCACATTTTTGTGTTGGATGGCTGTAATCAGGAGTTTTTGGTAATTGTTTTGAGTGTGTTGAATGATCTTCTGGTAAGTTTCCTGATTTTTTTTTCAATGTGGGAATGTATGATGATTACTTGTTTGAGGTGATTCCTTCTGGAGCATGTAAGGTATAGAAGTTTTTCTGAAGTCATTCAGCAGAGCTATTTATCATATTAGTAATTGTATGTAGTGGTCAGATAGTTATAGGTGATGAGTACTCTGGGGCTGGAGTTTTGTTTCTTGCATTTAGTCAGGAAGTAGATATTGCTGTTAAGTTTTATTTCTCTTCACTTCATCTTCTGTAGTTTCCATTTCAGATGGCAAAATTTGAAATTTTCCATTGTTTGCACTGCTGTTTTAGCCATGTTGCTCCCTAGGGTAGTAGAGAGACAAAGCAGATGAGGTAATATATTTTACTGGCCCACCTTCTGTTGTTAAAAGAGAGGACCTGTCAGGTTTATCTAGAGCTCTTCTTCAGGTGTGAGCTTGAAACCTTTCCTCTTTCATCAACAAAATTTGGTTCAATAAAATATACTACTCCACCAACCTTATCTTTCCATTAAAAAAAAATGCTGTTTTAGTCTACTCATTGACTACTGTTTAACAGCAGCCAAGGTTTAAAACAGATTGGCTGAGTTCATAAAGATCTCTGACCATACACACACTCTTAATCAGCTACAGCTGTGTAACAGGTCTGCTGTTCACCATCCCACTCCTTCATTCCCTGTGGACCAAAAAGGATGCTTAAACCAACAGACTAGCACATGAGTTATTTACAGCACGTGTCTGAGTAGCTACCCTCACACCTAGGCCAGTCCTCACAGGGACTGCTCAGCGCAAGGGAGACAACCAACTCCTTTGGCTGTGTCCACATGAGTGTTTTATTTTGAAACAACAGCCGATGTTTCAAAACAAAACTTGACAGGTCCAGATGATGTTTCCTCACTTCAAAATAAGGAGCTCCCTTATTTTGAAAAAAGGGAAATCATTCTGATGCAACAAAACCTAGTTATCTATCGAAATGACAGTTATCTCAAAAGTGAGCTGTACTCGGCAGCATGTGGCCCAGGAAGTCTCCTGAGGCCATGTGACAGCAGTGCTGGCTGCAGGCTCTCTGCCCTGCATGCTGCCACGTCTGCCTATTGCCATCCCTGTGTTGAGGGACGCCCATCCTGCTTGGACCCAGGACCCTGTCTCCATATGCCTCCCTGCCACCTACTTCCCCCGGAGAGCCTGTGCACCCCCCTGGGCACAGGCCGTAATGTCGCAGGGCTGTGCCCCCCTTGGTACCCATGCCTTGCACCCCTGGGCCTGCCTGCCAGGGAGGAGGGGGCACTAACCGACTGGCAGTCCTGATGTCCGGCTCGATGTGCCTTCCAGGGAGGCTGCCTCCCCCTCCAGCTTCTCTTCGGGGCTGCTGGCCCTCTCCTCCTGAACAAGGAATAGCTCTGGGTGGGCTGGTGGTGCACTGCTGGGCTGGCTGGTCTTGCCCTTGTCGAGGGCAGCCTCAGGCTCTGAGGGGTCTCCTTCAGGTGACATGGCCAGAGTGCAGGGCTCACCAGAGTCCACCAGCCGGGAAGGGAGGCTGCTGGGCTTCTGGCCCAAAAAAATGTTCAGCTCATTGAAGAAGGGGCAGCTGGTGGCAGCAGTGGGCCACTGGAGCTGGCTGGCCTCCCTGGCCCAGGCATAGTCCTGCCTCAGGGTCTTGACTTTGGAGTGCACCTGCTCTGTGGTGCACTCGTAGCTGTCAGCAGACAGGGTGTCAGCCATGTCCCAGTAGACATCAACATTTCTGTGACATGCCCAGAACCCAGTATGGATGTTTTCCCTGCCCCAGATCCACAGGAGGCACAGGGTCTCCTCCTGGGACCACACGGGTGCCCGGCATCACCCCTGTGCCCCAGAGCCTTGAGCCTGGACCATGCTGCTCGTTGCCTGCAGGCACGAGGCACCAGGCTGGCAGGGCACTTCCTGGTACCTGAGCATCCTGGGAGGAAGAAGGTCAAGTCACGCTGGAATCGAAATAGCTGTTGTTTTGAAACAACATGTCCAAACTGCATTTTTTCGAAACAATGGCTATTTTGATTTCATGTGAGGTTTTGTTGTTCCAAAATGACGGATGTTATTTTGAAATGATGTGGTCTCATCATTTCAAAATAAAGAAATGTCATTTGGACATGGCCAGTTTTATTTTGAAACAAGAGTTGTTGTTTTGCAATAAAACCCTTGTGTGGACACAGCCTCTGTTGCTAGCTGCTCCAAAATAAAATAAAATATATTTCAGTCAAATTTTTAATAAAAACAAAAAGGCTGTATCGTTTTTGTAAAAAAAAAAAAAAAAATCAGTAGAAAGTCTTGAGTTTTTGGCAAAAAAATGGAAAAATTTTGGTCAAAATCCAAAAGATTTCAGTCAAAAAGGGCAGTTCAGTGCTTCTTGGGATATACAGTTAGTTCATTACACCCCCATTTTCCTCTGTTGTCTGGGCTCTCCAAAATGCATTCCCAGTCTCTTGTTTTGATGATGGGAAGCTGTGGTTCACTACAGTAGATAGAGTCCAGCTGGGGACCCTGACCCATAGAGGAAAATGGAGACACAAGAAGCAAGCTACAACTTCTAGGTGGCACTGTAGCTCCTATTTTCAGCCAAAAGTTTTTGATTTTTGGATGAAGGATTTTGATCAAAACAAACAAACACACACTTCTGCAAAAAAATAATAATTTAATCGAAACCCCAATTATTTGTCAAAAACAATTGATAGAAAAATTTCAAACAAACCCTATAATTAGCCATATAATAGCACTGAGAAAAATAGATGAGAAAATGACTGCTACTAGATTTATAAAAGCTTCCCGATGAGTAAAATATGGGGAAACTAGCATAGATTTCTAAGAAGACATTATGTTTCTCTACCTTGTTAGCATTATTGAAAAGCACTAATAAAAGAGAGGCCAAAAAAGTTGTTAGACGTTGAAAAGAACTTTGACAACATCCCACACAAGACACTATTAAGGAATATTCAATAACCACAGGTTTAGAGATAAAATCCTGACATGCATAAAGCACAGGCTGAGATTCAAAATTAAAAAGAGACTAAAGTATATATTAGCATTCACTGTTAAAAGAGGTTAAAAGTATGCATCTCCAAGAATCAATAACTGGACTAGTATTGTTCGGTGGATTTCTTGACATACATGGATGGCAGTAAATAGTGAAGTGGTGTGACAATTTGGGGAGATGTCCATGTACAACTTAAAATTCCGTTTGGATATTAGGAAAGTTCTGTATGTATCTGTACTAAATGGCCACACGAAACTTTGTTTTCTGAACACCACTTTGATTACAAGCCTGTTCTGTGCTTTGCAGGGGTGATCTTAGTGATTCTGGAGCCCTGGGCAAAACTCAAGGATGGAGCCCACCCACTTCTGTCCCCACCACCAGCCCCACCAGGACCACTGCTATCCTCCTGACCCCTCCCTCCAGGCCAGTGGCAGGACCTGGAAGCTTGCAAGGGCCCCAGCGGAGCCATCAATGTGGCTGGTGGTGGGACCGAGCGCCCAATGGGGGTCCCGATAAGGTTGGTCATGGGTCCAGGAGAACAGCGGGGGCCCCGATGAGACCAGCAGCATGGCTGGAAGGCTGGTGTGGGCATCAGCAGTATTTCCCAGACTGGGGTTCTGGGCAAGTACCTCCCCACACCCCACTATGACAACCTATGGTGTTTCGTATTGAGTTGGAACACCCAGGGCAGCCAGGAGATATGCTTTCACCTGGCACAGCGGTGTTATTAACGAAGATTCATTAAACTGCGATGATCATTTATTCAGCTGAAACACCTTTGGACAAAGAGTTGATTATTACCCAGGTAAGCCAGTTTTCTAAGTCTGGACTTTAGCTGGGTAGCGACAAAGCCACAGGTCACCACATGGGGGGCTTTGATCACCTAATGGGCTTTGAGGCTGACCAGGGGATGTCTATCAATGAAGATTCTCTCACCCATCATTTTCGAGAGAAGACAACGAGGTGAGATCAAGAACGCAAGGCAAGGCAGTGCTGGAGGAGAACTGGAAAGGATGGAGCCTGGACACCTTAAAGCTGTGGGTCTCAGACTTATTTGGCTATGTCTACATTGTAAAAGCTAAGTTGACTTTATTAAGTTGACTTAATAAAGTCTACTTAAAGTCAACTTTAAGTAGACCTTATTAAGTTGACTTAGTGAGTCCACACATTAAGTCGACTTTATAAAGTCAACTTTAAATGGGTGTCCTGGCTTAATTCGACTTAATAAAGTCAACTTACTGGCCCCACTGCACTATGTCGACTTTATTAAGTCGACTTAGTGAGTCCACATGCCTTAAGTCAACTTAATAAAGTCGACTTAACAGTAAAGTCGACTTTATAAGTGGACCTTTTAAAGTCATCTTTACTGGACCCTAAAGTCGACTTTATTGCCCTGCAGTGTAGACAGGGCTCTGTTTAAGTCGACTTAAGGGCCCTTAAGTCGACTAAAACACATAGTGTAGACGTACCCTTTGATTGCTCTCCCCCTTCTTTGTGTCTGTAGTAGTTTATGCCTCCCATCCCTGCTGCACAAGTACATATGCTGATGTGTGCAGTGGCGGTACATCTCTTGAATCAGTTTCAGCTTCTTTGTTTTTCACTTGAGTTATTTTTTTCCCATTGCGTGAATGAGTCAATGATCTAGTATAATAAGAGGAAAAGAAAAAAAAAACACCTACAACTGTGCTACGTGCTCATGGTTAAATCTGCATTCTGTGTTGTAGCAAATGAATTAAGGTACAGATGCCAACAACTTTGTATAATGCTATGCAAGCTTAATAGAACTCTAGCTAAAAGCACAGTGCCATATGAGGACCTGATATGACTGGAGGAATTAGCTTAGGTACTCATTAATAAGGTTAAGATTTTGTCACAGCAATTTTTACTGAAATCCCAGCCAGGCAATAAGCAAAAATTCATGGAAGCCCATAACCTATCTGTGACTGCTAATAACAATAATGGGGGGTTGGGAGGAGGCTAACTTCTGTGTGTTGGGAGGACTGAAGGTCCAAACCTAGAGAGGGGGAAGGACTGACAGCCTGAGCCGTACCCCACTAATGCTGATAGCTCCAGCCACCACTGCAGACTTTGAGGTGGAGGCTTCAGCCAAGGAGGTCATACAGGTTTATTAAAGTCATATAATCCATGACCTTTGTGACTAAATCATATTCTTGTTCATTTTGTGGATAAAAGGTACATAATAAGAAATTTTGCCCTTAAAACATCTCATGACCCTGCCAGAATGCATTCTGCTCCCTTCTAGTGGGACCAGCCTCACCCCAGACTGAGAACGTCTGCCTAGAGGACTCTGATCAGATCCCAAAGAATTTTCGAGTGGCGAGGAAACTAAGACAGGAAATTATATGTAGGTATTTATTCTTTTGACTAGTTCTGCCTGACATACAGAGTGACTGATTTAGCAATGCTTTGGTCAGGTCTATGTCCATTTGCTTCCACTATCATGTGCTCCTGATAGGGTAAACTATAAACCTGAGTGCCCACGAATTTGGGGCTATGCAAAAAGGTGCATGTAAGATTATTGAGCTGTCTCAGGGGCCCGGCCTGGTTCTGGGGAATTAAAGGAAACCATGCGGGCTAAGCATATAGGTCCAAACAGAAGAGCATCCAGGAGGGGAACTTCCCCACACTGCAGTGCAGGAAGAAGCCATTCAGGGGGGTCTGGGAGAGGAAAGGTGTTGATGTGTGATAGTCATTCCTCTGCACATCTGTCACTTTTCCCTTTAGAGGAAATTAGCATTTAGATGGGCACATATACTGACGGCTTTGACAAGCTGCAGAATGGTCTAGGCCACTGAATAAAGCAGTTGTTTGTGGCTTTCAGCAGAGATAATTTACACTGGAGTAACTGAAAGCTCACAACTAAACCATTTTCTCTGGCTTTCCAGAGCTTCAGCAAAGACACAGTAAACTAATAAAACATGCCAGTCATGGTGGGCTAAAAATGGGAAAGTGGCTGCGGTCAGGCCAGGATTAATGGGCTTTGTGGTTCTGGGCTGTCCCACCACTGTGGAGGCCCTTGCCTGGCCTGGCACTGGATGGGAGAAGAGGCCATGCTCCCGCCCTGCCCCTGGGCAGTCTGGTCTGCCCCAGGGGGTGTAGCAGGCTAGCCTTTTTCATTCTGTAGGGCTGGGGCCAGTTGGTGTGCAGTGTGGCTCTGGTGTTGCCTTCCAGGATCCATGGCTATGGAGGGTTATACTGGAGGCCATACCACCTACCTGCAATATGACACACCGGCTGACCCCAACCCACCCCAGAACGAAGTGATGCAAATAGGGTTGACCTTCCCCACCATCAGGAGTTGACCAGCTGACTCAGGAGTGGTGTGGAAGCATGGAGCCTGGCCTCTGACCCAGGGCCCTACTCCCTCAGCACTGGCAGGGCAGGGGTCCTCTTGCTCCTAGTGTCTCCCTGGTGCTGTGGGGGGCTACGTAGAGTGGTGGAGTGAAGGGGAGATTTGCAGGAACTATAGGGGCTGGAGTATGAGGCCCCTCTTCAAGCTGGGGCCAGGAGCTTCATCCCCTGTAACTTCTGTGTAAATCTGGCCTTGACTGTGGCTCACTGAGTGGCGTAACCAAGGCATGGCAGTGAACTGGGAGCCAAAAGCATGTGTGGAGCATTGATGTGGTATGTTCCTGCTGGCTGGTTTTACCAGTAAAGAGACTGGAGGACATGTTCTGAAGCAGCTAGAGTTTATATAAGAACAGCCAAACTGGGTCGGCATTGAATGGCCCATTTAGCTCAGTTTTCTATCTTTCAACAGTGGCTAATACCAAATGCTTAAAAGGAATGAAGAGGAGAGGCAATTATCATGTGATCCATCCCCTGCCATCCAGTTCTAGCATCTGAGTCAGAGACTAGGGACAGTGAGCCTTATTTCTAGTCTGAATCTGCATCTCCTGTCATGTCCACTGTCTCCAAGAGAGAGAATTATCAAATCAGGTTACTTTTACTGAGAAAAAACTTAAGTAAATATATCAGTTATTGTGTTGCTTTTATTGATAAATTTTGTACATTTTAACTGGCCAGACATTCTGTGCTTTATGGTGGGCTGCCAAAAGCTTTGGGTTTTTCTAAAAGAAAAAGGGTCAACCATTACAATTATAAAGCATCAGAGAGATTAGGTGGGTACCATACACACCCAGTTGTTTTTCACATGATTAAAACTCCATTTTTATTATCAAGATTATAATGACAGCAGAAACCAAATGCAGAGTACAAAATAATGAATGAACAGATAAAATGGCATAACATTGATATATGCTCATGTCATTAATGACTAACAAAAATCATAACATGATGAACTGTGATGACACACACCTAACACAGCCTCTTTACAGCCTCATCACTGTTGTTCTTCATGATCCTCTTGAGATGTCCTCGCTGTTCATTTTAAGGACCTGTCCACTGTTTCATAATCAACACTCCTTGCTAGAGACAAAGGACAATAAATCAGTATTTCAATATACTTATTCTGAAGATTAAGACTTAAGATTTTCAAAAGTGAAGGTCCTAAATCCTTATTCAGGCTAATAAACAAGATGTCTGAATTTCAATTCTGAAAATCAGTAGACTTTCTTAGGAGTCCCCAGTGAGCAGCACCTCTAGCTGTCAGGTCACTTGTTTAAGAGCCTAATTTTAAGCTCCTTTTCTGAACACTATCAACCAATGTTTGTTGCCATGGTCTTTCCAACAGTGGTTACATTCTCACATTATTGTTATGTGGGATGGAAAAGCAGGGGACTAGAGACTTGTACAGCCCTTTAGAATTTGACCACCTTTTATGTAACTTTTATTTACAAGAATAAATACAGGTTTTGAGAAAGTTTATGATAATGGTAAAGACAATCAAACAGAATAATACACAAAAGGCAAGAGACAACAGGCTTTGGCACAGGGATTAAGAGCTTTTACGATCCCCAGATATAATTCATCTATAACATTAATACAAAGCCAACAGACCTTCATTCATCTAATTCACGAACCTAAGCAACACCAGCAGAAGAAGGACAGAAGACAGCATAAGAAATTCCTTCAACCACACATTTGCTCACATTTCACATTCATTGTTACAAGTGCAGGACTAACTTTAAGATTGGCCAGGTCAAAGTTAGTCCAGCTGCCATGGCTTGAAGGGAGTGAGGAAGTTGCGGTGCACACTTACCCCATTGTGCTGATGTCAGTCTTCCCTTAATTATCGAGTCAAATGTCTTTTATAGATGAATTAATCAATGGGGATGTCCACAGGAGTCCTTGTTTGTTTTACTGAACTAGACTAACACAGCTGCCCCCTTGATACTGTCAGCCATTTCAAATTTACAATCTCTGCATTTGGCTGTTCTCTGCATGTGTGTGGTGGGGGGGGGGGTGGAGTTCCCTGCTCTTGAGAGGCTCGCCTTCTTTCCTTTTGACGGTTCAACTTCTAGATGCACATTGATTGTTAGGATTGTTTACCCAGATGGATATGATTGAAAACAAACTTACTTAACCTTTTACTTCAGCAAAAAGCCCCATACACAATATGAAACTCCCACCAGGTTAGCACTGTTGAACAAGATGCTGAGATAACCCTTTTTAACAAAGGACCTTAAGCTGAAGAATCAGCTTCTGCTTGCTCATGGATTTGTCCTCTTGGTGTTATTTCTTTGGGCCCACAGGACACCATCAATGGGTGCAACAGGTCCAGCTGAGCTGGTCCTTTTTAGCAACTGAGTAACAGACACTTTTGAATACACCATAGCTTCCAACTTCTAGAATTTAAAATGTTTGAAAATCTTTCTCCAGTCAAGCCCGAGCCCCAAGTAAATGAAATAACCAAGAACTGTTAACCAAGTGATTGCTTCGCATTCCAAATATGTAACAGTATTTACATTTATATGTCTGTGTATTAGTTCCTACGAATCTCCTAATGGTTGAAGAGAGAAATGTGCTGTGAGCCATGATTTCCAATGATTCCTCAGTGAAATTATTGTGATGAATCGCCATTGTCAATGATTTCTGAATGAGACAAATCCCAAACTAATTTGTTATCTGCCGTCCAAATATAGCGGGCTTGTGGATCATAAATCTTCAGAGAGAAAATATGCCACTATTCTGGATCAGTCAATAAACAAAAGTGTTATTCATGCTTTCCTCCACAAGAACAGTGGCATAGAATATAATTAGAAGGCGAGTGAAGAATTGACCAAAATGTAAAGAGCAGAGTGTATAATGCAGACGTGGCCAAACTGCAGCTCAGGAGCTGCATGCGGCTCTTTAAAGAAAAATTGCAGCTCCAGGAAGAGTGCAGGATGGAAGGGCGGCATGGTGGGAGCCAGGGGTGAGAAATCTGCAGTAGTCGGGGACAGCAGAGTGGGTGGCAGGGTGAGAGCCGGCAGCGGAGGAGCAGCCTTGTCAGAGCTACAGGAAAAAGCAGCGTGGTCAGAGCTGGGAGAGTGGCAGCACCCTGAGAGCCCCCAGGGAAAAGCAACAAGAGCTGGGATGGGAGGAGCAGCACTGCAAGAGCCAGCAGGGAGAAACAAGTCGTCAGTTAGGTGCAAAGACATGTCAGATTCTACAGTTTACCCACACAATGTTAATTCTGCCCTCCTCATCTGTATGCATTATGATACAGTCTTTAATTACAACATCACAGGCTTCATTCATTGTCCAAACTGGATGCACACAGAGGCAAAATGAAAGTAGCACCAGCAAGAAGAAATCTGACCTTGAGTGCATGATATTTTAAATACTTTTCTTTTTTGAAACTGTTTTCTGGGTAAATATTTTTAAAACTGGCAACATAAATTGATCAAGAGCAAGTCTACAATGAACTACAGAGAAGTGATGATAATCTAGCAATTTAAACTTGAAAAGCAATTGTAAATTAATTTTCTTTTCTAAAAATCACCTGGCATTTCCAGATATTGTAATATAATGCAAAATTATTTCTCTTGTATTTCTATTTTGAGAATTAAATGAGAATCATCAGAAATGACTGAAAATTGACACAAGTGTTGCATCCAAAACCACTTAGTACTGTCAAAAGGTTATTAAAAAACCTCTATTAATTTAAAGAATGCTACAAGTACTTATTATGGATCATGGTTCATTTTCAGCATGCAAGATGATTTAGACTTAGGATAGGCCACCACTACTGAAAACTGGCTTTAAAAAAAAAATTTCTTAAGTCCATTGAACAAGTGTGCCTGAGACATCAGTATATCATCTGTTTGCAGAAGGAACTGCTAGTACATTTATAAGAAAATTTTAATTAATATAACTAAGTTAATTACCAAGAAAGTTTACATTCACTGCAAAGTTCAATAGCAACACTATACTTCCACTGATTAAATAGCATTCAACATGTATTAATTCTTTTTTGTTGTATACCAGTAGTCAAAATCCATTTATATTTCAGTGCAGTCTTCATGAATGACTCTATGGGTATCTGAGCCCATTAGACAAGAGAATAACTGTTGTGAAGGGCTGAGGATGGAAAATTGTGTTGTAAACATTCTGAAAAAAATCTCTCACCAATAAAGATTTTACTTTGTATTTTAAAAACCAAACAATGATATTTAGAATTTATACAGGCCTGACCCCAAACTGAGTAAACTCAGTGGGATTTCTTCCATTATATTTTCTGTGCATGGACTCCAAAGCACTTCCTGAAACAGGCTCTGATCTTGCACTTTCTGTCCCCATAAATTCTCATTGATCTGTTGTGATTCTGAACAGTTGAAAAGGTGTCCCTGTGTGCATCTCTTCACAGGATTAAGATGAGAGCAGGGTTTTCCCTTACTTTTACTCTCATTTTAAAATTAATTGTGTCTAATTGAGTCCTCAGACCTTTTGTCTTCACTGTCCATGTGTATTTTAATGAACAAGTTTACTGGCAGAAAAGTTGGCAGGGAAGCGGGGACACGGTAGGTGCCGGGATGGTTTAGGGGGCAGAACTGCAGTATGGTTGGGGAGAGCAGAGAAGCAGCAGTGTGGTAAGAGACAGCAGGGAAGTGGCAGTGGAGGTGGGGAAGAGAAGCCATAGCATGTTTAGATTTTTCTCATAGGCCCTAATGCAGCACACTCGTTAAAATAAAATTATGTTTTACAAGTCCTAAACATGCTGTGGAATACTAAGAAATGAAAATACAAAGGAGAAAAGTTTAAAACTGAAGGTAGATTACTTTCAATTTTTGGCACAATTGACTGCTGTGAAGCATCATATTCCACAATGAAATTCAAAACATTGTGCAATACTTAGAGATCAGCATCTGAGAGAGCTTTTACCTGCTGCATTGACAAGTTACTGCACAGATTCTAAAAAAAAAACTTGCCACAAGCCTTTAGTGTTCTACATCTAGAGACAGCTAAGTTTTTATAGGCCAAGTTTCATGGTAACCTTAAACAATTATTAGTATCTGACATTAGTAGGATCAATATTTGCCCTATTTTTATGGTAAAATTAAAGTGCACAATTAATTTTAAGCTTAGTAATTTTGGAGTAGGTAAGAATATGTGGTTATACGCCTCAGTGTGGCTCTCAAAGATTTAATAATTGACTTGTGCGGCTCGAGTTCTGTAAGTTTGGCCACCCCTGGTATAATGTTTGGATTCAAATTCATTTCACCAAGGGGTATGTTATTTTTATGTGACAGAAGTCACTATGCACAATATCTCCATCATTCAATCTCTTCAAGTCCATACTGTAACTCATTTGGAGAGTGTATTTGAGGACCATGCTGAATGGCAGCTATAAGCATTAGAAAACCATTAAGCACTGGAAGGAAGTGTAATTCAGTTAGTGCTGTACAGTAAGTGTCATGTGTGTAAGACTGTAATAAGTTAATGGTGAAAAGGTAAGTAAAGGGTTTGAGCCAATCAGAGTCCAGATAAAATAAAACACATTGCTCTTAGAATATAGTTGGGGTTGACCTAAATTCCACTCAACTGCTTTTCAAAACAAAAAGCACACAATGATTTCAAAACTTTTCTGTGAAGCAGGGAGCTCTGATTTTTTGTTTGTTTGTTTGTTTTTTTAATGGGGGATGAGTTGTTCCTGTCTTCTCTACCCATACTTCCCTTGTCCTCCAGTGCTCACAGGCTCAGCACAGGAATGACTCAAACCAAGACTTATGAGTTGAACTGAACATAATTTTCCAGACAACTTCTTTATTTGCTAGAAAATGCATTTTCAGGTTGATCAACATGTGACTTTAGGTCAAATTCAGCAAATAGTTTCACTGGGGGCGGCGGGGGGGGGGAATGGAAAAAGTTGAAATAGGCAGTGTTGACATTTTTGGAAAAAAGTTTTAATTTTTTTATTTTGAAACAATGCCTTATTTCAAAATTTAGTTGGCTTTCATAGATTTGTAGATGCATAAATTCTAAGACCAGAAGGGCCCAATATAATCATGTAGTCAGACCTCCTGCACACTACATTTCACCCATGCCTGCTATGGACAACTAATCTATGCTGAAGTTCCCAAATCATGGTTTAAATATTTCAAGACACTGAGAAATCATTAGCAGATAAGCCATGCCCCATTCTACAAAGGAAGACAAAAAACCCACCCGGCCCCCGCACATCTGCCCTGAGAGAAAATCCTTTCCTGAATCCAGATATGGCACTCAGCTCATTTCTGATCATGTGAGCAAGACTCACCAGCCAGACACACCCAAAAAAATTTGCTTCACCAACTCATAACCCACACCATCTAACATCCCAGCAGAGACCATTGGCATATTTACCACTAGTAGTCAATGATCAGTTAATTGCCAGCTTAGGCTGTCCCATTCTACCATCCCCTCTAGTTCAGTTTTGAAGCCAGCTAGGTTTGTTGCCTCCACTGCTTCTTCAGAAAGCTATTACAGCACTTTATTCCTCTGATGCAAAACAACCAAGGAGTTCTAACAAATGTATTTAACAAATTCATTTAACACAAGCTTTTGTGGGAATAACAAAAGCTTATGTTTAAATAAATTTGTTACTCTTTAAGAGTATGTCTACACTGGAGCCTTAGGTCGACTTAACCTTCCCTATGTTGACCTAAGGAAAGGTCTGGCCATATTGGGAATTTATTAAATCGACTTAACTGCTTCCTTAAGTCAACTTAATAACTCCACCTCTTAAGGTTGACTTAAGGCTTAAATTAGGGCTGTAACTAGGGCGACCCATTTTAGAGGGCGCTGGAGCCCCTCCGCCCTGCCCCTGGCACTGGGAAGTGGGGTGGGGCTGGCCTGCCTGAGGCTGGGCTCTGAGCTCCCATCCTGATAGGCCCCCAGGGGCGGGGTGACCCAGCCCACAGGCTGAGCTCTACCAGTCTCACCCTGCCCGTGGGCTGGCCACTCTTCCCCTGGGGTTGGGGCAGGGTGGGCCCACCAGGTGGGGAGGTGGTGGCAGGGCTGACTGCTGCATGCGCGGTATGACCTCTGGTGCAGCCCAAAGCCACACTAGAAACCACACACATGTGAGAGTCAGCCTCAGCCACCCCCCAGCACTGGCCTGGGGCCCTGCAGGGAGTGGGGAGGCCCAGGGAGCCTGTTGCCCCTAGTCCACCACTGGTAGCTGTTGATGAATCTGGTTCTGCACTGCCAGCCAGCAGTGGTGCAATGTCAGATCAGGCTCCAGGTCAGAGGAGGGTACCATTGGGACTGCTTACCCCAGGTGCCAAAATGTGTAGTTTTGGCATTGGCTTAAGTTGGCCTTATTAAGTTAACTTAAGCTAGTGTAGACGGGGCATAGCCCTTATGTTGACTTAATAAGGTCAATTTAAGTGCTATGTTGACCTAGCAGCAGCCATTGTGGATGTGGGCAGGCTACAGGAGTTTGGAATGTGGATGCTCTAAGTCAACTTATCAGGGCCTCCAGTGTAGACATATCCTAATAGTGTCATAGAGGACTCCTTATTTGTTTTATTGAAATAGAGTAGCATGGCTACACCTTTGAAACTCCTCTGATAGTTAGAAAACTTCATCTAGTTTAAAGTCTAAACTTCTTGATGGTCAGTTTATATCCATTTACAAAAACAAGCCAAACAAACACAGAAAAACAAATAGAAGATTAACAGTGGGAAAGAGGGGATAAAACACCTCAAAATGAAATGAAATGAAAATATATTAAATCATTTTTGGTTGAGCCAACTGAAAAATCAATTATTCACTCAGCTGTAGTTTTGAGCTTAATGCAAGAATCGCTGAGTGAGTTTTGCTGGCCTGTGTTATGCCTGAGTTAACAAGTCATAACAGTCACTTCCAGCATTAAAATCTGGAAATCAGGGGAAGGAGAGGAATTGAGGGCAATTTGTGGACTATACAAAAACAGGCCGCAGCTGTTCGCATATCCTTGATACCCAAGATGTCACTCACTTGTTATAAGAGTTTGCCTGTCCTATAAAAATTACCCAGGGCTGACCACCAGGGATGATTCTAAACTGTTGACAAGCAAGATTTAGTTGCATCTGTAGGCAACAGGAAAGTGGGTTCAGCTTTATTTTCACTGTGGTTTCTGAAACTGCACTGAAATTGGTCTTCTCCAGCACCTAACCTGTGTTTAGCATCAACCAGTGAAGATGCAAGGACAACCTGATGTCAGCAATGAAGAAACAGCTGTAGCGGAAACAAAACTTGTATGAAAGAGAACAGAGGGGGAAAAAAGGTGTAATTAGCCTGTGAAACTCACTGCCACTGGATGACACTGAGACCAAGAATTTAGCAAGATCCAAAGAGGGATTAGATATTTTTAAAAATAAGAATATTTAGTTCTATATTATCCAATGATAGAATTTTTTTGGGAGAAAGGGATATGAAAGCTCATAGTTTTGGCTTAAACTAATGTTTGTCCATTAAGGATTATGATGAAACTGCATGAGGATTACATTAGCCCACTTACATCTGTCAGGAGGTTTCCTGCATCTCTCTCTAATGTGTCTGGCACTGCAAAAATCAGAGGCAGTATACGTATTGGACCCTGGATCTCTTCCCATCTGGTACTTCTTATGTTCCTATGTGTCAAAAAATGAGCATGTCAAAGAACATATTATGAGGAGGAATCAAAGTTCAGTTCTAGGAAAATGAGTGGGAAAGTAGCAAGTGGGTTTCATGTTTGTCTCTCAATGACTTCCTGAGTAAATGTCACTGCTAACAATTTTTGAAGGACCAGATCTTTCTGCTAACTCATCCTACAAACAGTTTCAGACCTGAGAGTCATGCTAGCGTCATCCCTTTTTCATGCATCATCTCCAGTAACATAGGTTCTGCAAGCTGTTATGCCTTCAGTGACATGTGGGCAGGCTTGTGCCTTTTGGTGGCTTTGCACACTTGGGGCTGACTGCAACTAAGCAGCCCATTCAGTTATCATGAGAAGGAAAAAAATCCAGCTCACTTCCTCCATTGCCTGTCTCCCAGGGCAAACAAGATTACAAAAGGAGATACCCCCATTCTACAGAACAGCCAATACCCCTGAGTTAGGGCATTCAGGGAAGATGGAGGTTCACATACCTGTGTTGCCTAATTCAGAGCAGGTATTTAAACAATCTCCCACATTCCAGGGGAGTGCATTACCCAATGGGTTATTGCCTGTTCTTGGGTGATGCAAGCACTCTTGTTTTGATCAGAAATTCCATCCTGGACCCAAGAAACCTTTTCATATACAATTTTAATCAAAACTGGTACAAGTTCCAATTTCTATGAATCAGCATTTTTTTGACTAAAAGGTGTTTTATCAAAAAATTTCTGACCAGCTCTTGATTTTTTGGCTCAGTGGAGCCATTTGACTCACAAGAATCAGAACAGCTGAGAAAGTTGGTGCCATTTTACGCAACTGTGCTTTATTCCCTAACAAGGTAATCTCTGAAGGCAGTTATCAGGGTTTTTAAACAATTAAAAATAATAGCAATTAATCTTGAGGTTAAGATAAACAGTTATGATTAATCACATTTTAATTGAACTATTAAACAATAAGGGAAAACCAATTTAAATATTTTCTTCTACATTTTTAAATATATTGATTTCAATTACAACCCAGAATACAAAGTATACAGTGCTTGCTTTATAGTATTATATTTTATTACAAATATTTGCACTGTATAAAGATAAACAAACAAAAATAGTATGTTTTCAATTTGACTCATGCCAGTACTGTAATGCAATCTATTGTGAAAGTGAAACTTAGGGTATGTCTATACATCTCTTTTATTTTGAAATAACCAGTGTTATTTCAAAATAAAAGAGATTAGGTCCACAAGATGTTTTCTTATTTTGAAATGACAGGATCTGTCATTTTGAAATAAGAACCATCGTTTTGAAACAGCTTAAACCCCATTCATTTTGAAATGGCTGTTATTTCGAAATGGATATTTCAAAATAAGGCCATATGGACATGTTGTTTCGAAACAACATATCCGAATGGCTTTATTTCGAAATAACCATTTCAAAATAACAGCCGTTTTGATAGCAGGCTTTCCCTTAATTTAAATTAATATTTTCTTAATTCCAATTAACTTATTTTGAAATAAGGACTTTTTTTCAAAATACTTATTTTGAAATAACGATGTGTGTGTAGACATAGCCTTACAAATGTAGTTTGTTTGTTTTTTTACATAACTGTGCTCAAAAACTAAATAATGTTAAACTTTAGAGCCTTCACATTGAAGCGTGAAGGGGAACATCACTGTTTAGCATACCTGATGTATAAATATCTTGCAACACCAGCTACAACACTGTCAAGTGAATATGTGTTTTTTCTTTTAGGTGATACTTTAAATAAGAAGTGGGCTGCATTATCTCCTTTAAATGAAAGCAAACTTGCTTGTCTGAGCGACTGAATGAACAAAAAGTAGGACTGAGTGGACTTGTAAAAGTGACTTGAAAAATACTGTTCATGAGAAATTAAAATTGGTATTCAATTATTATTTAACAGAGTAAAGAAAACAGTGATTAAAACAACTACTTTCAAAATCTAGTTTATTTGTTTTGCATTGACCATGTGCATGGGCTATGATTAATTGACAGTCCTAGTTGTTAGCGAATGCATATATTTTTTGGCCCATTCTCCATGAAATCTTGATTTAAATTATCAATGGGAACATCTTCTCCTCCTCTTTTCCCTTCACACAATTTTACACATGCATGCTCAGGCAAATGTTTCTCTCTTCAATGTCTCTTCAGAAGTGGAGCCGTACAGAAAAATCCAAGTACAAATGGAGAGCCTGTGTCCGCAAGGCTGGAAATGGTCTTTGACAGGATCAGGCTACAAATAACTGACCCATATCTTAAACTCATGCACATATTTAAAAAAAATAGAGACAGATGTTTTGTGACCTTCCTAATGCAGGCCTGCAGAGCAATAGGGGTGAGTAGTACTATTCACACACACACACACACACACACACACACATTGTGATCAGCTTCATTAGGACTCTCCAGATCCATCCAAAATGCCAAGAGGATGGGAGCAGGGGGAGTTTTGGCTCCAGCCTCCCTCACATGTGATTCAGTGGAGCTGGCTGACTGTGATGCACCTGGGCAAGCAGCGTCACAAATTACTCCCTCCCCTTTTCAACAGGTGTACCTTGGAGGGAGGCCCAGCACCTGCTGGATATGCCCTGTGGACCAAACACCTAGGGACCATCCATTACACAGAGCTGAAGCCACAAGCACAATCAAACTCTGAGAGCAGAGGTTCCCAAATTGGCCATTATGACCTAGCTCCTGGCTATGTTGCTGCTCCCAGTCTCAACTCCTGACCATAGCCATGCTCCCAACCTTGGCTTGGGGGCGGGGTGGACAGAAGTAAGGGGGATGCAACCTAAAAAGTTTGAGGACCACTTCCCTAATTGACATAGGGGCAGCATGTTAGTCTAGTTCAGTAAAACAAACAAGGAGTCCTGTGGCACTTAGGCTATGTCTACACTGCCAAATTAGTCTAGACTAAGGAAGCTTAGTCCTGACTAATTTGGGCCATCCATGGCCACACAAGGCTTTGGCAAGTATGAACCAAGAAACTTCTTATTTCAGACGAGGTAAAGCATAGTCCGAACTAATAAGACTCGGTGCTTAGTTTGGACTTCCGTGCTTAGTTCGAACTTCAGTTCAAACTAAGCAGGGTCAAAACTTGAAGTAATGGCTGATTCAAACTTAAAAAGTTCAAACTAAGCCATTAGTTCGAACTACCCACATGTTCTAGTTCAAACTAAAAAGCTAGTTCAAACTAGGACACGTGGCTAGTTCAAACAAAAAAGTTGTGGTTAGTCCTAAATAGCTCAAGGCTAGTTTAGACTAACCTCAGACATTTTTAAGTAGATGTAGACATAGCCTTAAAGACTAAAAAAATTATTTATTGCATAAGTTTTTGTGGGAGAAAATCACACTTCATCAGATGCTTTGAAGATGGGGCAACTTACAGAATGGGAGGCTGATGAAGACAGAAAGGCAGCTCTTAGCAACAGATCTGAACAACTCCGTCCCTATACAATCCAAGCAACTGTGAATGCCAGAAGAGACTGGAAGCAGATCCTGGCATACCAGCTTTCTGGAGCTGATCAATATCTCATTATTCTACAACACAGAAACCCTTCTAAGGAAAGTGTGGCTCCCTGTGGTGCAGAGGTTGATGAGCTTGTGATTTAAATCTACAAGTGTTAACATCATAAATACATAAAACTCCATGAGCTGCTGGCAGTAAATCTTCAAGACTGAAAAAAAGCCAGGTTTGATTATGCTGGTGCTGCAAAACCGCTTCACCAGAGCAGAAGCCTCTGTAATTATATCAAGTGGCAAACAACTAAACCTACAATGAAGCATGTTGCAAATTGTACCACATTTGCACATAATGAGAACAGACTTACAGACAGAACTTACTCCCATGCAACAGATGAGATCTGATCAAACCAAAGGGAGGTAGAATCCAAGTTACAGGATTTTGGAAGTTGCAGGAATATGTAGCTATTTTCTTTCTATGTGGGTGATATCACTCCAAGGAGATTACTACCTGCTGTTGAAATAAATCAATAGTCTCTTATAATGGAAGGAATACAATTTGAATCAACCTGCTGCAAATATAACTGTCAGACACCCTATGGAATTAATTTAATCTCTCTCTGAGGGAATATTAATATCCTCCAATTGACAGGCTCCAAAAATTTCCTCATCATTCAGCTTATCATCCCCTTAATCTTTGAAAGTTATTTAAGCAAGAAAATATTACAAGGACTTCCTTATCACTCCTTAATACAGAGGTGTTGGCTCCTTCTGCAGACAGGGCTGAATTAGATTTCTGCATGATAGTCTGTGGGATTGGGCCACAACAACAGGGTCTTATCCTGCCCTTGAGCCATATCAAAACGCCCAGTGTTGCTTGTTCAAGATCATGTGTAAAACAGAACCCTGAGGCAGTAAGTAACATATACTTAGGAAACTAATTTGTTGCACAAGTTGTCATTTGGAGGAAAAAATGAAGCTGTCTCCTTTAGGATCCTCATTATTTCTGGCTTTTGTTTTGGCTGCAGGCAGGAAAACCAGGAATGGCACCTTTCTCTCCTTGTAACATCCTCCCCCTTTATCCCTTCTCTTGAGATGGTGGGAACATGAACTGCAACATGAGCAAGGCAATAGGAGTCAGAGAAAGAAAGGTCATCACTGCAGTTGAGGACATGATGGTGGCGGTGGAACATTTTTATTAATCTGGCCTATTCTTATTGCATGGCATTCAGCAAGAACACAAGTACATGTTCACTGGAGGTTTTGAATAAAGATAATATGGATGCTTGAATTATGATCATTAGGCGTCAGCACTAACGACTCACTGGGAAGTAACTTAGGCCAGATTACCCATTTCTTATAGCTATTTCAGAGTGGCTTCTCAAATGTATCTAAAGTAATTAGGTGCCCAACTCCTATAGGATTCTAAGGGCAGCTGGACACTTTACTCCCTTACTCCCTTTTGAAATCCCACTTTCAGTCTTCCTACTGCAAACTCTTTCAAACAGCATGGTACTCGGCGCACATTTAAAAGGTTTTCTTTGTATTCCAAAGTGCTATAAGTTTACGTTTCTTTTTAACTGAAAATCTATGTTTTGCAGAACTTTTAACTGATGGGAAGACCACATGGAAACATCAAACGTGCTTCTCGGTAGTTATGAATGCTTTCCAGGGGGTGTGCACTAATGACTAATAACCGTACTGAATATGTATACAGAATCTCCAAATATACAACAGTCCAAGACAAGAAGCAAAGAAGAACAATATAGCTACTGAAGCTTCAGGTACATGTAAGGTTGGCAGGATGTAGTTAGCCAGTTGCAGTCTGGATAGGATATCAGAGCTATTCTTTCTGTACAGGATAACCTTGATGCCAATTTCCAAAGGGGCAGCCGTCTTAGTCTAGTAAAGCAAAAAAAGCAAGGAGTCTTGTAGTACTTAAAGACTAACAGAATTATTTATTTCATAAGCTTTTGTGGGAGAATATCCCACTTCATCAGTTGTTTTGAAGAGCTCTTGAATTCGTCTGACGAAGTGGGATATTCTCCCATGAAAGCTCATGTGATAAATAAATCTGTTAGTCTTTAAGTGCCACAAGACTCCTTGCTTTTCTCGATGCCAATGTCCCTCTCTTTGGACACTTGTAAATTACAGGACAGTTGCTCTGAGAGGCCCACTGCAGTAGACACTCCATATAATTGGACATACTCATTAACAATCTAGGCTGCAATCTTAATTGGCATGGCAGACTCAGGTCTAATGTCCTGTATGAGGAGAAGTACTTCTGCTGGCTTTAATAGAGCTCGCATGCTAAGAGTAGCAGTGCGGCAGATGTGGTGGCCTGAGTAGTCCCCCAGGTACAATCACACCTGCAAATCTAAGTCTTCCCTTGGATGGCTAGCCCAAGTTGCCATGGTTGCTGAAATCAAAGCTAGTTCATGGACATCTTCCCAAGCTGAAAATCAAAGCTGAAGCTGTAGAATGGATGTATCCGTAGGCTGAGCAGGGAGACAAGGTCAGTATAGGAGTCAGGAATAAAGAACCTAGGTCTCCTGGGTCTTATCTTGGTGTCCAATGCACTCTGCCATACGGTCTTTCTGTCAGTCAGCCTCTGACTGGATCAATAGTTCATTAGTTCTCTTGAGAGAACAGGAACACCAAGTGAATCCTCAGGCTCACCCTTCCTGTATGTAACACATTGAATCTCACTCAGGACACCCAGTATGTCAGATTCTGCTTAACCTGGGAACAGGGGTTGAAGTGGACTGGAAAGCAGTGGAACACTGTGCTGGGGCCCACTATTTCTATGGAGTTCTGTGTTCCAGGTGCCGTAAAAATAGAGCCAGAATGTTGCTTTCTGGGGCCCACTATTTGAAAATAATGGGCCCCAGAATGCAGTGTTCTAGTTCCATTTTCTATTGTAGGGGCCCCCTAAATGCAGAGTCCCCAAAAATAACAGGTCCCGGAACTATGTGTTCCGGTTGGCAGGGAGGGGGAGACTTTAAATCTCCCTCCCTGGGCTGGCTCTCACTGGGCATGGTCAGAACCTCTGAGCATGCTCATTGAGAGCCAGCTCAGGGCTGGAGCCTCAGGTTGGGGCCAGGGCCACTTTGCCCTGTAGCAGGTAAGGGGGCTCTGGGGGAGGGGGTTGGGAGGCAGGCAAGCCAGCCTGGTAGGGAAAGGGTGCGAGGAAGGGGGTCAGCCCAGGGCAGTGGGGGAAGAGGGCACGGCATGGCAAGGGGTTGGGGGGGCCAGCAGCCAGATGGGGTCTGAAGGCAGTAGCTGGGGTGGGGCCAGGAGCTAAAATGGGGGGCTGGCATGTGGGGGGCAGAAGCTGCAGTGCAGGGTAGGTGGGTGGGGGGCTGGCATTTGGGGGAAGGAGCTGGGGTGCAGGGTAGGCAGGTGGGGGTGGGTGTTTGGGCAGGAGCGGGGGAGGGGGGTAGGGGGGTGGGGGGCTAGCATTTGGGGGCAGGAGCTGGGGTGTGGGAGGTGGGCCCATGTGATTAGGAGGGCTCCAAGGCCCACCAATTTATACTTAACCCCTGGCTGGGAACACTGACAGGTTCCTCTCATTGAGGGAAACAACTGCAAGAGTGCATACCCTGCTGGGCCTAAGGATAATGACTATGCCCCATTTGCATTAACATCTATTTATTTGTAAAGAAGTCAGAAAGATCAGTTCCTTATTTTACTGAAAAGACCTTGTCCCTGGCACATGGAGAAAAGGAACATTGTCATTTTGATATCTTAATGTGCTTGTTAAAGGTGTTCTAAGCATTTCAGGCATTTTCAATGGACAAGCTAGCTATTATATGACTTGTATATAACCTGTAAAAATGCATATCTCTGATGACAGTTAACTTGTTACAAAGTGAATTTGCCAAAGAGAGGTGATTTAGGTGAAGTACAGTACATCCTTCAAACATACAATATTCCCTTCCCCTTAAAAATGAGAAGAAGCTTTAGGGTTATAGCATTGTCTAGTGTTTATATTTTAACATTCAATAAAGCTGTTGAAAGCAAAGTCCATTTTGTTTTCTGTAAGCACACAAAAGCATACAGAAGCTGTACTGTGACTTTTATTGGCATCTCTTAGCTTTCAGTGAGCTTCTACTCCCAAAAGTGGACACAAGGGGAGAATTAATATTCAGGGACAGGACTATAATATATTAGTGATGCTTACAAGAAAAACACATTAGCAGATAGATTCTGCTTCATATCCCTGAACTAGGGCACAATCAATGTGTGCTATTCTAATACAGCATATCAAGACTTTCAGTGTTGCTGTATATTACTCATGTTTTCTATGAGAGTTTTTGCAATGGCTGTATTTAAAATGGTACAAAAGTAAGCAGGCAAATTTAATCTTTTTCTTCTAGCGCTGCTCACATCATTCAGTTACAGATGTCTACGTACCACAGCACACGCTAGCTCGAGAAGTCTTTAGCCTTAGCCTGTCAGGTCAGGGCACACGGCCAACATCGCCTCTGTGCCGTGACCACAGCTATATAGGTGACAGTGACCCTGACCCTCCCAGTTCCTTTTTCTGCCCTCAGTGACAGCTTCAGATCTGCCAAAACTTGTGGAAGCAAGTGCCTGTCTTCCCTTCATGCGAAACTAAAATGCGGGGCTTTAAACTGTGTCCAGCATGTTCCAAAACTTTTCCACTCGATGATCCTCACGAGAAATGCCTCATGTGCCTGGGTGAGTTGCACCTCGCCGCGAACTGCCTCATTTGCCAGTCCTTTAAATGGAGGACGTGCAAAGACAGAGAGCAGCGCCTATGTATTCTTGCTGAGAACAGCGTGCCTGCCTCTGATGACGCCCAAGCCACTAGTGCTCCGCCAGCACCCTGAGCAACTCGTGCACTGGAGTCTTGGCACCACCCTCCAGTCCAAAGCCTCAGTCGGCTTCCTCTTCTGTACCACCATGGCACCGTCAACCTCAGTTGCTGAACCTCCCTTCAGGTGAAACGGCACTGAGACTGTCTTCGGTACCATCGATGTTGCAGGGGCCCATATGGCCACGGGCTCGGTCCCGAGATCTGACTCTGGTACCGGCATAGAAGGCCAGGTGGAAGACAATGCTAGCGTTGGTACCCACAATGCAGTCGATGCAGGAATCGGCACCGCCCTCAAGCCCGGTTTTCTCCAGCCCTCCACTAGCACCACAAAGTGGGGCCAATGACGGCTCCGAGGCGCCCTCCTCTCAGCATTTATCTCGTGAACTTTCGGTACCGTGTTCCCAGGGCTCCAGAAGATGGAGGTCCAGCTTGTCCTCCTGATCATCCCCAGCCTCTGCCCGCTCCTCTGTTCCTCCCAAACTAGTCTTGGGAGACAGAGAACAGTCCGGAAAATGGCGTCGAAAGTGATCTCCAACACCCAGGCCATGGAGAAAGACAATTCCATCAGCCCTGCTACGATCATCCGGTACCACTAAGACCCCTCAGCCAAGCAGGGGCCACTCTCCCTCATGCCATGCCGTGACCAGAACTTCTTTTAGCAACTGGTCACATGATTGGCTAGACATGATGGCCGATGACAGCATGACTTCACGGCATCGTTCGGCACCGTCTCTGTCTCAGACTCCGGACTCCTCGGAAATTTCAGATGATGAACCCAATCCCGACTTTGCTTACCATAGTATATCTCAGGCCCATTCATCCTCCTCTCCGGAAGAACATGCCTTCCAAAGGCCTCTAGCCTATAAGGAGGATTCCCGCTCCCAGCAGGAATTACTCCACTGCATGGCAGTGAATTTTAATATAGAACTGGGGGTGGTCCAGGAGGAGACGGACCCCTTCTTTGACATAGGGGACAGTGCCTCAGCTGCCAAGGTATCTGTTTGCCTCCACGAAGGTGTATGCAGACCCCTCCCTCAATTCTGCCTGTGTCAAGGGCGGCAGATCGTAAATACCACGTCCTTCAGGACAAGTTCGCGTTCCTCTTCCAGCACCCTACCCCAAGGTCATTGGTAGTTGACACAGTCAATCAGAAAGAGAGATAGGGCTAACCGAGAGACTAGAAAGCTCAATTTGTTGGGCAAGAAAGTCTATGTCATGGCAGCTCTACAACTGCATATTTCCAAGCATTCAGGCTTTTTCACAAGATAGGTCCTTAAACTTTGGCAAGCCATTGAAGGCTTTTGTGAGCTCATCCCCCAGGAGCGCGATGGTCGAAGAAGGAGATGGTCAAAGAGGGTGATGGTTGAAGAAGGGGTGTTGGCATCTAAGGATGCCCTTATGACTACTTGTGATGCTTCAGACACAGCCTCACACACCATGGCCTCTGCGGTGGTGATGCACTGCTCTACCTGGCTTCAGGGCTTGGGCTTGTCCCCACAAATGCAGCTTATTATTCAAGATCTGCCATTTGAGGGCCCTGATTTATCTGCAGAATCCACAGACACCAAGCTCCATCATATGAAGGACTCGAGAGCTACTCTCTGATCGCTGGGAATGTACACCCTGTGATCTTCCAGGTGCTCCCTGAAACCCCACTGGCTACTACAACAGTAGTTGCAGCAGCTAAAACAGCAGATCCAGATGCAGGTTCCTTTCCTCGCTCCTACAAATACCCCCAACATAACCTTGGGGATTTGGATAAGGACAAGGCCCACTTGAGCAATAATGGGAAGCCCCATGCCTCCCAGTCCAGCAGGCATGAGCAATGTTCCAACTGCTTGTCGGGACAGAAGCAGCATTTTTGACGGTTAGCACAAGGGCAGCAAACCCACAGCCTCAATCCTATCTGTCCCCAATCATCTGCACTGCTTCACAAACCATTGGGTCAACATCACATCTGACCAGTGGGTCCTCGAGACAGTGGCAAAAGGGTACTGCATTCAGTTTCATGCAACTCCTCGGACGAGAAAATTGCCCCCTCACCCAAACTGCGGGAACTGGGAAATGGATTGCCTGCTCGAGATTGAATGCGAGAAGCTTCTCTCTCTCGGGGCCATATAAAAGGTTCCAAAGCATGAGTGGGGAAAAGGGTTTTGTTCCAGATACTTTCTGGTCCCCAAACCAAATGGGGGACCTCCGACCCACTCTAGATCTCAGAGCCTTAAACAAGCACATAAGGAAAATAAAGTTAGCATGGTTTCCCTGTCACAGATCATTCCTTCTCTGTCTCCCAGGGATTGGTTCGCAGCCCTCGACCTCAAAGATGCTTATTTTCACATAGCAATATGTCCCTGCCACAGACAGTATCTAAGGTTTGTTGTGGGGAGAAATCACTTCCAGTTTACATCGCTCTCCTTTGGGCTCTCACTGGCTCCCAGGGTGTTCACAAAGTGCATGGCATTGGTGGCAGTGTTCCTGTGCCAGCGGGGCATAAAAATCTACCCCTACTTAGACTGGCTAATACTCAGGGGATAGAGATCTCGGGTAAAGCTCCATGTCAAAGAGGTGACCCAGCTTTGCAAGTACCTGGGTCTCTACATGAAGTGAGAAAAGTCAAAACTCTGTCCGTCCCAAACTATAGAGTTCACAAAGGGATGGCCTCTCTGCCCCCCTTCAAGATTTCAGTCCTTCTGCACCATCATTATGGAGCTGCAGGAGTCCCAGGTGACCACAGCCCGTCACTGCCTACAGCTCCTCAGCCACATGGCAGCCTCCACCTCCATGATTCCGATGGTATGCCTGAGAATGAGGGCCCGCCACATGTGGTTCTCCATGGTGTGCCACCCACGGAGGGACTCCCTAACCAAGGTACTGTTGGTTGGCCAAGATATTCTGGGGACATTACAAATTTGGAGGGACCTCGGGTTTGTCATGGGGGGTATTCCTTTCAAAGAGCTAACTCCCACAGTGACTCTGATAACCGATGCCTCGGACTCAGGGTGGGGAGCTCACATTTCTGGGGGACTCTCCATCCCTAGGGCTATGGTTCCACGCAGACAGCTTTCTCCACATAAATATGAAGGAACTGTGGGCCATCAAACTGGCTTGCAGGACCTTCCTGGACAGGGCAAGTCCGTTCAGATTCTAACAGACAACACCGCAGTCATGTTCTATATGAAACAGCAGGGGGGAGTCTGCTCCCCAGTGCTCAGCAAGGAAGCGTGCAAACTCTTGGAGTTAGCCTTGAAATACAATTTCACCCCAGTGGCCACCCACCTACCAGGTGTGGACAACAGGCTGGTGGACTCACTCAGCAGAAAGCCTCGAGAGAATCACGAGTGGTCGCTCCTCAACATGGTGTTTTCCTACCTGATACATAAATGGGATACACCCCAAATAGACTTGTTTGTGATACAGCAGAACTGCTAATGTCAGCAATTCTGCTTCCTCAGGGGTTGGGAGGGAGGTTCCATCAATGATGCCTTCCTCATCAGCTGGTCAGGCCCTCTGATGAATGCCTTTCCACCCATCCCTTTGATACATAGGGTTCTTCTGAAGGCCAGGATGGAGGGAGCAAACATAATATTAATAGCTCTAGACTGGCCCAGGCAACACTGGTTCTCGGTCCTCCAAGACCTGGCTGTAGAGCCCCCACTCCACCTCCCCCTGTGGGCAGATCTCTTGACACAGGACTCAGGGTGCCTGCAGCACCCGAACCCAAGTCACCTGCACCTAACAGCCTGGAAACTCTCTGGCTCAATGAGCAGGAAAGACTCTGCTCAGACAGAGTTATGAAGGTCCTGGTGGGTAGCAGAAGACCATCCACCAGGTCCACCTATACAGCCAGATGGAAGCGGTTTTCCATCTGGACCCATGACAAAGGTATAGACCCTGCATTAGCCCTGCTATACTTAATCTTGGACTATCTGCTAGACCTTACAGACAAAGGCCTCTCTCCTTCCTCGTTGAGAGTCCACTTAGCTGCAATCTCAGCCCTCCACGAGAAGGTGGATGGGACTTCCATTTTTTCCCATCCTACCGCCACAAGGTTCCTGAAAGGGTTTGAAGGACTCTTTCCACAACCCTGTCAACCCAGTCCCCTGTGGGACTTGAATGTGGTGCTCTGGGCACTAGCAGAGACGCCCTATGAAACCTTAGACTCATGCACCCCACTGGTCCTTTCTTGGAAGGTGGCCTTCTTAGTAGCAATCGCCTCTGCTAGAAGGGTTTCAGAATTGAGGGCCTTTTCCTCAGAACTCCGGTATACGAGGTTCTTCCCCGACAAAGTGGTCCTGCAACACCACCCTTCATTCCTCCCTAAGCTGGCTACTCCCTTCCACCTTAAGCAGGAGATTTGTTTGCCAATATTCTATCCAGATCCTCAGGAGAGCCAGAGGAAGTGGCATACCCTGGATTCGAGCACACACATCCACTCTGCAAAAACCTCCCAACTTTTTGTGGCAGTTGCCAAGCACAAAAGAGATCTCCCAGTGTCCTTTCAGTGGATCTCCAAGTGCATAGTGAACTGCATCAAAGACTGCTATGGAAGGTTGAATACACCCCTTCCTGGTGACCCTGCCAGCAGGTTTGAAAATTTGGGGATCTTGGGGGGCAATTACTGCAAAGTGGGGTACACTTTAATCTTTATTAAAAATGAGTGTGGGTGTCAGATGGGTGATGGGGAGTGTATGTGTGGTGTTTGTCACTGTGTTTCTAAGGGGGTGTTGTGAGGTGCTTAACTTTGTGGAGTGGGACAGGTTAGCGGACAATGAGAACTCTCAATTAACCCAACTTACAGTTATGAACCTACTCACAGTAACCTAGAGAATGTTCCAATAACACATAAGCAGAAGGGGGGTGCAATACAAACTTAGTGCACAGCAGTAGCAGAGGGGAGAGGACGTAAACAGGGGGAGGAGGACCACCAAGGTCAGAGGGGTTCAAAGAAGAGGCGGGTAAGTGGGCTGGGGACGCAGGTGGGGGCTCGGGGCAACAGGGGGAGCAGGAGGGGCTGGGCAGCTGGGGACCAAAGAGTGGGAGCAGGGAGCTGGCAGCAGCAATGGGGAGAGGCTTAAGGGAGAGGAGAGGTGAGTGAGGGGAGTGAGTAGGGCTAGCGGGACAGAGACACACATGGGCATTAGGGCAGGGGGACAGAGTCATGAGAGGGGTTGGGACACACATGGGGGTTCGGGGCAAGGGGGTGGCAACTTGAAAGAAGAAAAATGGAGGCAGGAGCAGTGGCCAGGGAAGGGGAGAAGGAGGGGGAGCTAGCAGTGGAAGAGGACCAGAGGAAAAGGGGGTGCCACAGAGAATGGCAGTAGTAGGGCAAGGAGGCAAAGAGGGGGAGCCATGGGGGAAAACAGTGGCTAGGGCATGGAGGCGAAGGGGGCACCACAGGAGAAAGCAGCAGTTAGGAGAACAGAGGCAAAAAGGGGGTGCCGCAGGGAACAGCAGTGGCAGGGGAGCGGAAAGAAAGCCGTGGGAAGCGGCAAGGAGACCGCGGGAAAGTGGCAAAGGCAGGGGGGCAGAAGCAAGGGGAACAGAGGCAAAAAAAGGGGGTGCTGTGGGGAACAGCAGCAGTTAGGATATGGAGGCGAAGGGGGCACCATGGGGAGCAGCAGCGGCAGGGGAACAGAGGCAAAAAGGGGGTGCCGTGGGGAACAGTGGTGGCTGAAGGGGCAGAAGCAAGGTGAAAGGGGGGGTCATGGGGGAAAACGGCGACTAGGACAGAGAGAAAAACTTGGGCAGGAACAGTTTATAGGGGGGATTACAAACTGGGAGGGCAAAGCAATTCAATATGACTGTACAATTCTAAGGGTCACAACCATGGGGAACAATCTAACTTAACGCGATTCCAAAGGTAGCAGATCAAGGGAGAGAATCAAACCAACAAAAGCTAATGAACCAATACAACTTCAAGGGCAACAAACCAAAGGGGACAGTCTTCTAAACTACCAAACAAACTTAACACAGTCCTAAGGTACCAAACCAAACAATACAATGTTGCACACTATGTTAACACTTCCACAGTTCACAGATGTTTAGACAATGTTGCAACTTATGGTGACACTTCTAAAGCAATAAGAGAAGAGAGAGATACACTAATGGAGAGAAAGATACAACTCAATATAACACAGTGGCAAATGTTTTAGGACCCGGAAACTTGAGAATAGTGGAAAGAAAGATACAGTGAGGTAAAACAAGTGAGAGACGCAGTGATAAAACTTAAACGAACCAGCCCTTAAAAACTAGGGCTTGTTAGGGCAGAAAGAAAGAGAGAGAGCAGTGGCAAGGCAGCAATATGAAAGGGAGAAAACTTTTACTGAGAGGAGCTGCAGGGGCAAACTCTTACCAACACCACTAGAAGCAGTAGAAACATCCCAGGAGGGAGAGCGAGACTCGTTACTCGGCTGGCAGTTCAAAACGTGGGGTATGCTCAGGGAAGAATTTGTGAGCGGAGGAGGTCAGAGTCTGGGTGATCAGGCCAAGCAGCATGTCAGGGACCGTCCTGTCTGATCACCCCAAACTCTGAGCTTTTAAGCTATTTTTCCCACCAGTTCCCTGATTACAGAGAATGTGGGGAACAAAGGTAATGTGAGTCATGCCTTCAGTGTTACAAAGGACTTTGCAGTCAGGCAGTGCCCACCTACGCCAAGCCCAAGAGAAACAATGGGGTGACAACGGCCATCTAGTTAAGTTTAAGGGCTATCTAGTTAAGTAGAGGGGGCCATCTTCTCCCCTTACATTCCTTACATGCTTAAGTGATGGTCCGGGAGGGGCAGCCATTAAATTAATTCAATGAGTCACGAACACCTGGGACTGTTAGAGCCCATTTTACCAGGACCCAAGCATCGTCAGCAGCCTTCGTCACCAAGGTCCTGATCCAAGAGACCTGCCGGGCAGCTATGTGGTCATCAGTACATACTTTCATGACACACTACGCTATCGCCCAACAGGCTAGCGAGGATGCTGCATTGGGCACAGCTGTACTCAGCATGGGCAGACTGTAACTCCTCCCACCATCCTTGGATATGGCTAGCAGTCACCTGTAACTGAATGATGTGAGCAGAGCCCAAAGAAGAACGGTGGGTTACTTAACAGCTTTGAGATGGGTTGCTCACATACATTCAGGCCCCTCCGACCATCCTCGCCAACCGAGTTAGCAAAGGTATAAGGGACTGGGAGGGTCAGGGTCATGGTCACCTATACAGCTGCAGTCATGGCACAGAGGGGGTGTTGGCTGTGTGCCCTGATCTGACAGGCTAAGGCTGAAGAGTTTCTGAGCTACCATGCACTGCGGCACATAGACACCTGTAACTGAATGTATCTGAGCAGCCCATCTCGAAGAAGGACAGTTACTGGTAAGTAACCTACCATTTTGTGCCTTTTCTCCTGCAGCTCCTTCAGTGGGAACAGCCTGGGACCAATGCTGGGTGAAAGCTGATCCTTAAGGAAGAGAATCAGAGTAGAGTTCCACCAAAACTTTATCCTGTGACTCAATAAAAGAATTATGTTTTCAGGAGGCTGGTGATGGATTTGAAAGCGGTGTTGGAATAGTAGGCTGTCACATTATTTTCTAAGGGGTTTTCTGGTTGTGCTGGCAAAGCGGAGGGTTCTGGAGGGAGGTGCACAATCAGAGAGTGATTCTGGAAAGATCCAATTGAAAACTAGGAGGGGTGAATTGTGCCTCTGTACCTTAGAGAGCAGTTTTCTTTCTTTCTTTCTTTCTTTCTTTCTTTCTTTCTTTCTTTCTTT
>ML681966.1:93326886-93438770 GCA_007922195.1 Podocnemis expansa | reverse complement strand
TTTCTTTCTTTCTTTCTTTCTTTCTTTCTTTCTTTCTTTCTTTCTTTCTTTCTTTCTTTTCTGTGTCATTGTTCTCAATTCTATGAATAAAAGAAGTGCTAAGTTGCAACCCTCCAGAACAAATATTTGATTTCCCTCCCAAATTCTATGTGTGTATTCCTTGCATATAACAAGCACGTTTGTTAAATTAGTCTTTCCCATGAACAAATTAGGCCCAATTTTAATCTCACTGACACCAATGTAATATCAGGAGTAACTAAAGTCAATGAAAATGACTATCATTTGTGCTAAGGCCCCACCACTGTGTCAGTAGAATAAGGCAACCCATATGAAACTCAAAATGGTTAAAAGAGGCAGATGAGTAAGTGAGATTCAATCTCACTAGGTTGACAGTGGTGTAAAAGTTGTAGGAAATCAGAATTTTTTCAATGTTTCAAATTTGTCATCTGCTATGCAAAGGACATATTAAAATACAGAAGAACAGCTTCTGAAAAAGTTGTAAAGAAATCTATGTATGTGTTAAGAAAGAAAAATGTGCTATCTTTCAGACCTTGTTTCTTAGGGAATATTATAGATGGAGGGGGATACATCCCATCGAGGCAAAAATCAAAGCCACTAAGAACATGGATGTCACCCAAATGGATTCTGAGTCTCCATTACTACAAAAAACTGAAATGAGTGTGGCCTGAAGAGTTAAATAAGGCTTTTGAAGAAGTAAAAAGCACAAATGGCTCATACATAATATTCCTTTTATAAATAGTTTATAAAGGCTTAATAAATGATTAATAGCTATTTTAAGCTTGTGCGCTGTATGTGGTAGAATAGATGGTTTTAAGCATATCAACAGATGTGTTAACTATAGATATAAGCTACAGTTATAAAAATCTGTTGTTCTGTTGGACTATATAAAAATGCATAACAATTAATGGACCATATGTTTAATCATCTATTACTCACTTCTTAATCCTTTATACAAAATAAAAAGTGCTATTGAAACTGCTGAAAGTTAAGTACATTTTAACAAAGAGCTTCCCTTACTGTTAACACAAGATTCTTCTCCAATAGTGGTAAGAGCTCTTAAATTTTGCACTTTTGCATCTATGCTTCTTACTTGCAGGACATTCACCACCTTTGACAATCAGGCCATTTAATTATTTTTTGTAAATTCTAGTCTCATAATAAGAACAATAAAGAAATGGTTCTTAAAAAAACATGCACTTTTGTAGATGAGTTGTTGAAAAACATCATCCCATTACTCATACATATCTTTGATGGCCTGCTGTTCCTTTGTGGCAGGTGGTGGGGGCTTAAGTCAAGGGGCTGTGAGCCCTATTGTGCTCCTAGCTCCCAGCTGCAGGAGGCGGGAGCTTGGAACTGGCTCTTCTGCTAGCCACAGTGAGGCTGGGACCCCTATCTGGCCTGCAGTTCTGTGCCAAAGGCTGCGGTGGGTGAGGAGCTGGATCCTGCCATCTGTGGCAATGGGTTGGAAGCCTGATCTAGCTCTGAGCCCCTTGCTTCAAAGGCCTTTGAACATGATTTGGCTCCAAGCTAGCCAGCTCCCAGCCTCTGCCACCTGCTGCAAGGGGTGGGGGGCTGGACCCAGCTCCCAGCCATTTGCTGGAGGTCCGTGGAGCTGGGTTAGCTTCTGGGAGCCCAATCAGGACTGGGGGCAGGGAAGGGGGTTGGGCAGCTCTGGGTAAGTGAGGCTGGGAGCCCTGAAAGTCTACCTTGTTGATTTTGAAGCCCCCGCCCCAATGTAGCCATAGTCATTTTATCCAGTGTCTCTTTCTTGGGAATGGGACATTTTGCCAGAGGATTTCACAGATATCTGCCACCAGCAGAGGAATTAAAGACTCAGAAATCTTGGGTTCCAGTCCCAGCTGGACAAGGGAGTGTGTGCTAATGAGTGTCCTTTCCCTTTCACCCTTCCCTGTCTCGTCTTTTCTTCATCTCAGTCCCCTTCTTCAAGTCTTTTTCTCACCTTGCTGATCTCAGTCTTCTTTCCCAGCCAGTTCTCGTCTTCCTCTCCCTGGTCCTTATTTGATCTGTCTCTTCCCATTTTCCCTTTACCCTAGACTCCAATGAGCTGCATGTTCACATTCATCATCCTCATTGACTCCTTGTTTTAATATCCCTCCTGGGGATCCTCAGTCAGTGTCAGTGTCTCTTCCACCATGCTTCATTATCACAGTCTCTTTGCCAAGACTTTACCTTGTCTTCCCCAGTACCCCAACTCCTGTCTTCCTTTCTGCCCTACCCCTCCCTTTGCCCCACTGGTTCTCAATCCTGGTTTCCTTGTCCGGTCACTCCCAGTCTCCACTCCCATTCTTTATCACTCCTGCCAAATTTCAAATGTCATGTTTAAAGCATTAGGTACATTAGAGCTGTTCAAAGAAAAGCTTTCCATTTTTTTTTTCTTAATGGGCAAAACAGTGCATTTTTCTCTCAGTTTCTCTCAATTCCTCCTCAGAAATGACTGAAATTTTCTCTAAGGACTCAGTCTGCCATGGAACATTTCAGTCTGAACACTTCAAGACTGACACAGTTTTAAGCAACAAAAAACTGTGAAACCTTAACAATAGATGGTGCTATCAAATCTGCCTATTGTCACAAAAATGACCTTCTCTTTATGAGAAGTAACTAAACTTGACAGGTAGGATGAAGATGTGTGTGTGTGATGCCATGGTGTGCCCACCCCGCAAATCAGAGGCAAAGGTGATGATGCAACACAAAACAGAGAACTATTAAACCCTTTATTAATACTATAAAACATAGAAAAATTATAACTTCTCTTTGTTTAGTACCATGGCAACCATCAAGAGATGTCTTTCTCCACATTCTTATTCAACGCTCAGTCCTTGATAATGTTCCTTGGGGAAATGTGTTTGTTCCCCCATCACTCCCCAGCCATATGCACGTTCCATTTGTGCCTCTCTTTCCCTTAGAGGGGTGAATTGTTTGTTTCTTTTCATAAGCCAATAGCTGGCAAATGAATTAGGGCTGTATGATAATGCGGGGATCCATTAGATTTTAATTGCATTGTGCTCCTGGCTGTTCAGTGAACGGCTGGTGTTGCTCTCTGGTTCCATTCAGGCCCATGGTAGAAAAGACCTGACAGTGAAGTCTTTTGCAGTAGTCTGTGCTGATTATGCTTCCCATTGTAAACGGAGTACCAAGATGAGAGAAAAGTGTCACCTTAAACACTGACATTCAGCTAATTTCTCTGAGTTAACATGCTGCAGGCACATTCTCATCCTTGCACTATGGACACACTCCATGGGTTCTTTCACTCCACCAACACAGCATCTCAAAACCTCCTCAGAATGTGTGTGAGGGAACAATGTGCCAAATTGATCTCTGACATAGGCTGTATTCACACACAGATGGTTATTTCGAAACAAGTTGTGTTGAAACAACTTGTTTTGAAATAACACCTTATTTCGAAATAACTTAATTCGAATTAACAGTTTGTTAATTCAAATTAAGGAAAAACATGGGAAACGAAATAGCAAGTTCGCATGGTGAACTTGCTATTTCGTTTCCTGCTGCAGGGGGCTGCAGCCCCCTGGGGGTGAGCCGCTGCTGCGGCTCACCCTGCAGCCCAGAAAGGGGGCTGCAACCCCACAAAGGGGGCTGCAGCCACTGGCGGGGGTGTGAGCCACTGCGGGGTGGCTCAGCCACCCGCCAGAGCTGCTCCCGACACCCCCAGCGGGTTGGGAGTGTGGGCTCAGCTGGCAGCCCGAGCTGTGGGCTGACCCCGCGCTCCTGACCTGCTGGGGGTGTCGGGGGGGGCAGCCCGGGCTGCGGGCTGAGCCCCGCGCCCCCGACCCGCCGGCGGTGCCGGGAGCAGCCCCCGCTATGGGCTGAGCCAGCCTGCAGCGGATCAACCCCCCCCCGCCGGGGGCTGATGGACAGCCCTCAGCACCCTGGCCAGGGTCCTAAGGGTTCCCTGGCCAGGGTGCTGAGGATCCAATGTTGTTTCGGAACACTTTGTTCCGAAACAACATGTTCACATGCCTTGTTTCGAAACAAGGGTTTCAAAACAACGTAGTTTCACCCAGAAACCAGGTTTACGTTGTTTCGAAACAACACACTTGTTTCAGAACAAGGGCTTCCCCTTGTTTCGAAACAACTATGCGTCGTGTGAACATATTTTTTTTTGTTTCGAAACAACGAGGTTGTTTCAAAACAAAAGTGCTGTGTGAATACAGCCTTAGTTTCAGAAGGGTAGCTGTGTTAGTCTGTACCTAGCAAAGCAACACAAGTTCTGTGGACCTTACAGACCAACAAATTTCTTTGGGCATAAGTTTTCATGGGCTGCAACCCACTTTGTAAGCTGCATCTGACAAAGTGGGTTACAGCGCACAATAGCTTATGCCTGAAGAAATTTGTTAGGCTTTAAGATGCCACAGGATTCTCATTGTTTTCACTCTGACATAGGCCTTTCTATTTACTCCTTAACATGCTGATTGAAAGCCTGTTGATCTCAGTGGGAGTCTTTCCATTCACTTCAGAGAACTTTGAATCAAGTCCTGTCAGAGGTTGGCAACATTTCAGACACTGGGAAGGAAGTCAGTCACTGCAGCGATGGGCCTGAGAAACGTACAGCTAGTGAGTTGAGGCAGAAAAGAATCTAGTGAAGTAAGAATAGTAGGTATGCTAAGAACCAGCAGTGCTACTCCTGCCATCAGTGGACCTAATGGATAATGGAAATCAGTCTTCTGATTCCCAGCTGTCCCACTGACCTGCAGTGTGACCTGGGCAAGTTCATTTGCCTTCCTGTGGCTGCATCCCTTCTTACACTTTTACTTAGGTTGTAAGGCTACAGCTATCTCTCCACATGTGGATGTACAGTCAGGCTCTGAACTCAGGGATGAAGCAGAGTGGCAACACAAGCTGCAACACTGTCCTGGGTTGGAGGCATAAAGGTATTCTCTGGGATTGATTGTGCAAGTCTTTACTTAAAGAGAAGCTCTCTGGAGAGCTGCCTGAGAAAGAACTTAATTTTCCTGTGGTGTATACCAGACAAGAAGGAAGGATGATCTATTTTTGAGCTGGAATTTCACAGTGAAAAATGGAACACTGAATGGAATTTATACATGAGAGCTCAAAACCCGAAAGGTTTGCAAAGGCCTAAAATATGTTTTATGGATTGGAGTCCAGGGTTTTCTGCACCAAAGGGAAAACTACGGGCAAACTACATGTGCTTCAACTGCATACCTTATATGTGTGGCAATGAAGAGAGGTCGCTGCCAAGGAACTTTACGAAGTGTTCAAAACCAGGTTTTATATTCACCTTTATTTATTAATGGTATTTATTCATTTATAAGGGACCCAGATGCATTGGCTGAGATGCTGTACGATAGTATATGAAACTAAATAAAACCCAGACGCTGTAACTCTTCCCTCCAGAAAATGGATAAAAGCCCAAAAGGGAAACAGATGCTGAAAAAAGGAGGCAAAAGCTGGTCAGCACATAACTGACCAGCTTCTAGAACTCAGCCACAAAAGAGCGTTGTATGGCAATGGAGTTCCTGAGCTAAGAAATAACTATTCCCATTCCAATCCCCATGCAATGTTGGGTTAGGCCACAGAACGATTAAGGGCACTTCAGTTGTCTGAGGGTTATAACATAAAGTAATTTTTTTCTAACAATATTGTAGATTCTGAAAGTTACTTTACTCAATTGGTTCCATTGGGCAAGTTATCTTGTTGCTTCATGAGCTTAAAATGAGGGGTGGTCATTAAATTTCTTTTGGTTTCTGTGCATGAGTAAATTGAAAATGCAACGTATTCAAGTCCATTGGAAATCTGATCCTGCATTACACTTGTGTAAAGCCAATGATTCACTTCTAATTGACAACAGGGTGCCCAACAGCGAAATGTGGCTGAAAATGTTCTGGTATATACTGAGTGAAAGTGTAGACCTCTATTTATCAAATTTAACCTAATAATAAAAAAAGTGCCACCCTGCTTGTCATTAAGTAATTGTGGTGGAATGAAGACTGATGAAAGCAAAAACCACAAGGAAAACAAGCCTAGCTCAAGAGGGTAACACGTTCTCAACGATAACTGTCAAAGGTCAAGGACTGCTAAGTGTTTGACCTTTAAACCTCTACTGTGTGTTTTTAATTACTCTTGCAGTAATAGGGCTGAATTAAAAGACAGAGATCTTCACACTCCCAGCTGGCTGTGGTACAGAAACAATTACACTATCGGTGCTTGTTTCACACTGAGACATTTTTGATGTTACAACTAGATTTTTTTTTGCTTCTAACTATAATAACTGTACTGAATTATAGAGTTGCACAAATAGACTCAATATTTGAACACAGACAGAAAAATGTAAGTTTGAACATTAGCATTGCCTTAATAGAGTGCAGGTGACTAAGCAGGCAATTCTGAGATCTGATCCTGCAGTCCTTTCTCATGTGAGCATCTACAGAAGATTAGATGTTCCAAAGACCTCAGCACCCAACTTCTCTTTTTAGATACCTAAAGGTCATTTTTCAAGCCTAGCCTTTCTAGTCCTGCCACATTCTTCAAAGGCTCAGGGAGCTGACACAATCTGTGAAGAAAACCCTTAAGCTGTAATATATGGTGAATGGGGAACTGGATAATAAGACCCATTTGGATCAGTTGGCAAATGAGGAGAGTGCTATGTGACAATCTTCAACTAGAAAGTGCCATACACTCCTAGTACTGACACAAAGGAAAATCAAAGTGAAGTTCCATGGCCAAAAGGATGAGATCGCACCAAGGCCTCATAGTACAGACACTGCATGTTTGTACAGTGCTTGGCAAAATGGGGCTTCAAGCTGTGTATGGTCATAGACCACTATAGCAATATGAGTGAATAATAATAATAATAATAATAATAATACTAATAATAAACACCAAGAACACTAGATTGGCCACATTTTTAAAGTGACCTTAACCAAAATCTCCATTTTTGTAGGGGGAGACTTTGCTCTCCCAATTAACTGAGGGTGCATCTATATGTAGCTATACAAGTTACAACTGCAAAATTGGATTCTGCTTTTTAAAAAGGTATGCTTCTTTAAGAGGCATGCTTATTTAAGAAAACAAGAAGTTGACTCCAGAAGGGGAAGAGGAGGAGATCCCAGTGGCCATGGGAAAACCTACAGAAGAGAAGGCTTATAAGCTGTTCTATACTTTCCTTTGCAAATCCTCAGGAAGGGGAATTATGATATAGAAACAGGAAAATAAGACCTGGTCTGATCCCTCTCTCTTCTCACTTTGAGACCACTGTTAGAGGCAGTGCCCCAGGATATAGTGTTATAAGAAGCTCTGAGATATGTTCATCATTGTTGGCCAAATTCTATTTCAAAATATTTGGAGACTTACTCTTATATGAGACATGAACTGTAACCAGGAGGTGATTGTGCTCTATTTTGGGGTGCCCTGGGGATAGTACCAGAGGGCATACCTGCAGAGGTGAAATGAGATGACTGGCTTTGTGGATGCGGGAAGGGCCGTCAATGTGATATACCTTGATTTTAACAAAGCTTTTGATCCAGTTTCCCACAGCATTCTTGTCAACAAGTTATGAAAGTATGGTTTGGATGAACGGACTGTAAAGGGGATAGAAAGCTGACTAGATCATCGGGCTCAGGGGGTAGGGATCAATGGCTCAATGTTTACTTGACAAGCAGAGTGCCCCAAGGGTCTGTCATAAGGCCAATTTTGCTCAACATCTTCATTAATGATCGGGATGATGGGATAGATTGCACATTCAGTAAGTTTGTGGATGATATCAAGCTGGGGGGAATGGTAGATATGGTGGGGTGTAGGGACAGGATTCAGGGAGACCTAGAATAATTGGAGCATTGGGCCAAACAAAATCTCATGAGGTTCAACAAGAACAAGCCCAAAGTCTTGCATTTAGGATGGAAAAATCCCATGTACTACTACAGGTCGGGGACTGACCAGCTAAGTAGCAGCTTTACAGAAAAGGGGCTTATAGTGGATGGGAAGCTGGATATGAGTCAACACTGTGCCCTTGTTGCCAAAAAGTCCAACAATATATTGGGCTGAATCAGTTGTGCATTGCTAGTAGATTAAGGGAGGTGATTATTCCCCTCTATTCAGCAATAGTGATGCTGCATCTGGAACATTGTGTCCAGTTTTGGGCTCCCCACTACAAAAAGGATGTGGACAAATTAGAAAGAGTCCAGCAGAAGGCAACAAAAAATGATTAGGGGGCTGTGGCACAAAACTTATGAGGAGAGACTGAAGAACCTTGGCTTATTTAGTCTGCAGAAGAGAAGACTTGTGTGGGGGGGAGGATTTGGTGAGAGAGGACAGAACAAGGAGCAATGATTTCAAGCTGCAGCTGGGGAGGTCTAGGTTGAATATTAGGAAAAGCTTTCTCACGAGGAGGGTGGTGAAGCACTGGAATGAATTGCCTCAGGAGGTGATGGAATCTCCATTTTTGGAAACTTTTAAGACCCATTTGGATAAAACCCTGGCTGGGATGATTTAGTAGGAGTAGTCCTGCTTTTAGTAGGAGGTTGGACTAGATGACCTCATGAGGTCCCTTCTAACTCTAACAGTCTATGGTTCTAGGTGCTGGCCACCACCTAGAAAAAGCACTTTGGGGTGGGCCATATGAAGGAGAGGAGTCAAACAGTAGTACGGTGGCCAGGAGCTGATAATCACATTGAAGAGTTGACCAGAAATTGTGAAGCACATTTTCTTAGTGGTAAATCAGCCAGTGTACCCAGAATCCCTATGCCAGTGCTGATTGGGCCATGGCAGTCCACATAGCTAGACATACATAGAGACATAATCCCTACCCTATGTATCAACCATTTTTGTTAGTAGCCCACAGTCTTCCCCCCCACCCCCAATGGCTAAAGGCAGCAGTTAGCCTCCTAGGAACAGCACAAGTTGTCTGTGATTGGCTAGCGGAATAGGGTAACCCCCACACAATAATTCCTGGCAATGAAGCATAGTTTTTGTTGGTTGTTTCCCCTACTTTCAAGCAGATAAAGGGATTTGGTCTCTTTGTTTGTCCAGATACCAACCTCACGTTGATGGAGATATTCAGTGATTTAATATCATATTGATGAACTGACTTTGGACTCATCTGTACTCAGTGTCTTGAGCTCTGCCCCTTCTACTAGATCTCCATGCATTATTACGGCATTACTGGGCTGTTCTCCAGAGAGTGACAGATCAGTTCCTGGCTTTGCTGATGCTGGGATGAAAGTTGTGTTTATCATTAGACTTATTACATCCTTTTCTTAAGGATCCTGGGAATACAGGTCTGTGGGAGATTCACAACCCCATACAGATGTATCAGGCACACTCCGAAAGTTACAACAATGACAAGAAGTGGTGTGCTGGGGTGAAGATCTTACCCATGGAGCAATTGGTACATGTATGCACACTATGGAGGGCATCCAAGTTTGGATCACAACTCTCAATTCAAATGTAGGTGACGTGGCATCTAGGACTGGTAACATATGAATTGCGGGGGGGGGGTCCCACTAGCATATCAGTAAGTTAGTGCTGGTATGGGAGTCCATCATGGATGAGCCAGTCTGGAAATCCTGATTTCACTGTCAGCAACTGAAGTGGGACTACCTGCCCCATGGCAGATTTTTGCCTAATCAGGCTACAATTTTGCTTCCAGACCCACTTCTTTTGATTGGTGACATGTAGACCTTTATGCTCCTGTGGTCCTCACATTGGTCAAAGGCCTTTTTGGTGTAACAGACAAAGGAGTTACCAGAATTGCGAAGGTTTACATTGTATAGTTTGTTATCAGATGAGCATGTACAATAAGAAACCAGGGCATGGAGCAGGGAGGAGAAGAGGAAGTGCCCCAGGGACTCATGAAGAAGCCTATTGGGGTACCAGTAAGACCCTTGGATTTAGGGTGTTTGGATAGCAAGTGTGAAAAATCAGAACATGCTGGGGAGTAATAGGCACCTCTTCATGCGAAAGCCTCAAATATTGGAACTGCCCCTATAAAATCAGGACATCTGGTCATCCTGTCTGGATGACAACCTGGAATACAAGTTTGTTCTTGTTTGCATCTAGACCTGCAAACAAGTCTTCAAGTCACTGGAAAACAAGGACCCCAGAGTCCTTTGGCACCAGGTCAGCACTGTCAGCTAGGGCAGGAAGGAGGGTGTAGCTGCATCAGCCTGCCTCCACCAACCCCCCTTTGTAGAGAAGAGCATTGGCAGTGGGCAGCACAAGGACTACACTGTGCCTGGATCTTTGTGTCCATGTGCAAGCTTGAGAGTATGTGTGGATGTAGGGATCATTGTACTTGATTCCTCCCTCTTGCACAACCAGCTGGACCCCAAAGTTAACTTGTCCTACATTATTTTTGCTGTATTGTTATAGCAGTGGTTAAGCAACCACTTCCTCCCCATAGGCTGAGCCAACGAATGCTCCTATGATGCTTTGATTGCAGGTTGTGTTCCAAGGAATGGAGGCTTCGACACCAAGGAAGAATGTGGAAGATTGAAACTTGTCAAAAAAAAAAACAAAACAAAACAAAACAAAAAAACAAAACAAAAACCAACCAAAAACCTGCTCCATGGCACATTCTGAAATTTTTCTTCATCTGAAAAACTGAAATTGTAACCCTGTTGTTTGATCATGTCAAAACACTTTACTGTAAAATATGAAATAGGAGATATCATAACCTGTTAAAGATAATACATAAAGATGATATATTAAATTTAATATTGTAATATATGTTAATATAAAATAAAAGAAAATATAAAAGTTAGTAAGAAATGCTTTTACCTGATCAATATGAAGCAAAGAAAGAAGAAAGTTAGACTTTTTCCAAATTTTTAAACATCAGAATTGACATGGTTCCACAAAACAGTTTGCTTTAAACAAAATTGTATTTTTCTACTAAATCTAGTGGGGATCACATTTAGGAATTAAGCAGAATGCTCTTCCTTTAGATTCATCATTATAAAGCATGCATGTGTAACCCATGTGCCGAAATAGGTGCAATCTCTTTTAGGGACCCTTATGGCTGGGTTACGTTGCTGGGCAGATTTTGCAGCCCAGAAACCAGAAACTTCTGGTAAGAGGGTGAGGGAGCACACTGAGCATGCCCCACAAGTTTTATTGTTTTGCTGGAGTTACATGCCCAGGGAGAAGCCTGAGACGAGAAGCCTGGAGAGGAGCAAACAGAGAGCTGCAGAGGACATTGGCTAAGGGATTCAGTGAAAGGAGCTGAGCAGGAGTGGACTGCAGGATGTTTTCTCCCAGCTTTCGACTGCTTTGCAGGGGAGTTGTCTGCAATGGAACTGAGAGCTGGATGGCCAGTGACTTGATTGCATGGTGCTGGCTGCACAGGAGGAAGAAAGGACTGCATGGCATCTGCCTGAAGATTCCTGCAGCTAGAGAGGATGAGGATTGCTTTCGTTCTGCATTCAAGCCCCAAGGACTTAAAAGACTGCAATTGAGATAAGGGGACTCCACCTGAACTTTGGGACTCTTGGGTTTCTTACTGTTTTGTTTAAATGTATTATGGTTCTTTAGGCTAAGGTGTGTTTAGTTAGTTAATAAAGTTCATTGTTATGTTTCTGTTGAGTAATAGTTTAATGTGGGATGGAAACTGAGCAGTCTTCACTGTGAGTCCTTTTAACAACTGGATCCTGGCTCTCCAGTTGCTTTCATCAGGGGTTTTCTCTGTGAGGCACTGTAGAGGGGCAGTTGAATGAATTTGAGCCCACCTTAGCAGGTTACACATGGTCTTCTAACTTGCCTTCAGAATCTTAATAATCTATGGAAATTAATAATCTCAGTTTCTGCTGTTGATAGGGCCTAGCTTTACCCTACCATCTTCTGATACACAAAGACAGATACAGTCCTTCATATAACTAGGAATAGGTTTGAGACAAAAAAAAATTAGAAACTGTAGGAAGGCAGCAGAAGACATTGTAACAGACAGTTTAGTGGTACCCGGAGCCCACCCTCCCATGAGTGACATGATCATGAGCTGTTCCTGGACTCTGTGCCTACAGCTTCCAGCTGTTTTGTTTTATTTTGTGTTTTATCTGCTTTGCTGTGCTCTGCCTGGCTGTTTTGCTATGCTATGTGTTCTGATGAAGTGGGCTCGGTAATGAGCCTGAGTGTGTGGTGGAGGGGAAGGCCTGATTGCTCCACCTCTCCTGAAATTCTATATTTTAGAATAGCCCCTGATAAGTGGTGGACTTTGTCACAGGACCAAGGTGCCACAGGAACCTTCTCAAGGTGTCTGCAGTCATCCAGGGGTCCCAGATTGCAGAAGGAATGTAAGCTTCTTGTCACTTTACTCTTTTGCTTGCTCAGGGCTGTTCATCATGGCATTCAAAAAGTACTTTAAATGGTCTCTAACTATGTCTGGTGAATCCAAAAGTGAACCTATACTGGTTTGGGGAAACAGATGTCCATGCGGAACCCAACCAAAATTTGGATCCATCCAGGATTTTGGTTCAAGCTCATCTCTAGTTCTTTCCCTTACAACTGTGCTGCGTCCCATTTTTACTGGTAGTTCATCTTACAAGGTAGTAGAAATGTATTCTCCCATTCTTTTCTAGAATAGTGGACATGTAATAAGTTTAGCTGTCTGACACTTCAGCTGCCATGAACATTGTGAGAACTGACTGGTGAAATGGGCTGATTTCTACACTTGCACCTTTTAAGTGAGTAACCAAATGAGCTGCATTTGGGATCTCTGTCAGTGATTCAGGGAACTGGATTAAGTGTTCACCAAACAGAACGAGAAAGAAATAGACAGAACAAAGGCAGCAGGACTTCTTTAAATAATTTATAACAGACAAGACCTGTGATTTTTAAGGCAAAGAAAAAATGTTATTTGATGCTTGATTCAGTTTTCTTTTACTCACTTTTATCCTGGCCTTCAAAGGGGGATTTCCTTGAAGTCCATTTTTACTGTGATATAAAAACACGAGCTGGCTAAAGCTGGCAAGCTTGTTAAGGTGAATTTATTGAAGTGTAGAAGGAAACAAGGGGACTTCAAGCACAACGAAAAGTCTGTAGCAAAAGTCCTTCTCTGTACACAGCTGCTACTTTTGTTCTCTGCCTCTGAAATGCTCACTCTCTTCTCAAATCAAAAGGGATATTTCCACAGCATGAACGCCAGCAGGTAACCAAAGAGGAATAGGAATTTAAATAGGAAAGTCCAATTCAGTTTTGATTATGGAAATAAAAGGCCTTGCTTGGCAGAGTCAAAGAAGCAGAGTCAAATTCTGCTCTAAGATTCACTTCTGCACCAAAACTGACTTCATGAGGTTGGATGAGTGTAACTGAGGGTAAAGACTGAGCTAATGAATGTGTTTAATTTCCATGACTAAAAGAAAAAAAAAATTGGAAAGCTGTAAAACCTGTGCTCTCTATCACCACACTTTTTTCAGAAGCAGGTACTTCCACTCACATTAGTGAGTGTATGCTTATGGATAGGTAGCTAGATATGATCTGATATGTTTGTATATATGAAGAAAATAATGCATTTCCATTTCTTAAGAGATTTATTCTTATTTGATAAATGTACTAACTAGATTTGAAAACAGAGTGAATTGTAGTTACAGAACAGTTACACATTCAGACACTTAGACAAGTGTTTGCCTGACTTTTATCTGGAGCATGTCATCAGCTTTCATTGCATCATTGGATACGAATGACTGGTGGATTCTGTGACTGTATTCAAAGAAACATAATCTTCATAAGGAAAGGCTGAAAGAACACGGGACCTAATCCTGCTGTCAAATCAAATATTAAAGCCAATGGAATTATTGTTCAAATGAGAACAGGTTCACGGAAGGGCTACAAGGAAGATCCGTGAAATAGAAAACCTGCCATATGAGAGAAGACTTATAGAAGTTGGCTTGTTTAGCCTACTGAAAAGAAGGTTGAGGGGAGATATGATGGCTCTCTATACATATATCAGAGCAGGGGTACGCAACCCATGGCACGTGTGCCGACAGTGGCACCTGAGCCCATTAAGAGTGGCACATGGCACCCTCTGCAGTACCACAGAAATTGCCACTCCTGCCACCGAAAGCCACTCTGGACAGCTTCTTTCGAGTGCAGCTGGGATGCAGGCAGGGACAGATTTTGGTGTTCATAGGCCCTAGGCACTTTCACTCTGAAATGTGCAAAATGAGGGGTAAACGCCAATTGAATTATGTTGATTGACATGATCCACTCTAAACTATTCTAATGCTAAACCACGTGATTTTTCTTATTTTTCCTTATTTCTTCTGCTTTTTAATTTTTTTCCCCCCTCCTTCATAGGCCCTAAAAATTTCATAGGCCCTAGGCACTGTGCCTACAGTGCCTAATGGGAAATCCGGCACAGGACACAGGGGGTCCCCCCATGCCTATGCCTCTAGGTGCCACAGAAAAAATCTGCCCATAGTGGCTCCTCTCTGTAGTGTTATGCTCCCTAAAGGAGCCACTCTGGGCAGCTTCTTTCTGCAGCATGCTTGGGAACCCCTGAAAGGAGCCACTTCTTTTCGTGGCATGCCTGGGGACCTCTGTCCCCAGGCACACTGCCAAGATGAGCCACTCTGGGTGACTTCTTTCCATGGCATGCATGACAAGTGCTCCCACTCCAGCTGTGACCACTGCTGAATTTCCAGGCAGCTGCCACATTTTTTCAGCAGAAGGGGCCACCAACACCAGCTAAGAGTAGGGAGGAAGTACTGGCACAGAGGTCAGCAAAGGTTGCTGACCCCTGTATCAGAGTAATAAATATCAGGGAGGAAGAGGGATTATTTGAGTTCAGCACCAATGTGGACAGAAGAACAAATGGATATAAACTAGCCATCAAGAAGCTTAAACTTGAAATTCAATGAAGGTTTCTAACCTCCAGAGGAATGAAGCTCTGAAATCACATACCAAGGGGAGCCCTGGAGGCAAAAACCTAGCTGGCTTCAAAATGGATCTTAATAAGTTTATGGAGAAGATGGCAAGATGGGACAGACTAGTATGGCAGTTAACTGATCTTTGACTACTGATGGTGAATATGCGAGAGGCCTGAGATGGGGCATTTGATGAGGTGGGTTCTGCTTTGTTACAGAGAATTCTTTCTTGGGTGACTGGCTAGTGAGTCTTGCCCACAAACTCAGGGTTTAACTGACTGCCTTATTTGGGTTCAGGAAAGAATTTTCCCTCAGGGTAGATTAGCAAAAACTTTTTTTTTCTCACTTTCTTCTGGAGTATGGGGCATGGCTCACTTGCTGGTGGATAATCTCTGTACCTTAAAGTCTTGGACCATGATCTGAGGACTTTAATAACTCAGTCATAAGATAGAGGTCTATTGCAGGAGCGGGTGGGTGGCCTGCATTGTGCAGGAGATCAGACTGGATGATCATACTGGTCTCTTCTGATTTTAAAGCCTATGAGTCAATGAGTCAGGGCCATCCTTGGGGTTGTGGGGGGAGACAGGCGATCTCCCTGGGCCCTGTGCTGTGCTGCCAGGAGCAGGGCAGCATGGGGTCCAAACTACTGCCCCTCCCCATGGCCACACTGTTCCCCCACCATCTCCCCGCTTCCTTCAGCAGAAAATTCCATTTAAAAAAAATATGAAAATATGGGGGGTGGGAAGCAGTGTTTGAGATGTGATTTCAAGATCACTAATACTGCTCTTGATGCCCCCCCTCCATTTTGGACTAGTTCTGAATAGAATTTAGCTGTGACTGTCACTAAACCAATTTAATAGTCTCAGCTGACATGAGCCATCTATTTTGCTCTTCTCTCTCTTGGAATAAATAATCAGGAATATAGATACACATGGTAGAGTGGGAAATGGGCAATATCATCTGTAATTAGTTGCTTGTCGTATATATTCTCTCCCAATAACTATTTATCTGTGCAAGTTTGATAATGATTAACGCCATAGCTCTAATCCTTCACATATTGCACTCTTCACTGGCCCATACCCAACACTTCAAAGCATCCTTGGAATATATTAGCCAACTGGATGACAGGATATATGGGGAAGAATCATGACAGTATAGCAGTGTGGCATGAGGTTTGGTTTCCATCTCATGGTAGAGCCTTAGTAGTTGTCTACATGAAGTTCTGGTTGTTTTGCTACCATATACTACCTTGCAATTAACCAAGGTGAATTTCACATGCCATTCTGTTCCTCATTTCTTCAACTAGTTTATAATCATTTGGAGTTCCTTGAGATCCTCACTGATTACTAGTCATGATCTGTAGCTTTTTAAGGCCAGAAGCAACTATAGTATTAAATCATTTAGCCTGATGACCTGCATAACACTAGCCCTACAACTTGCTCGTGTTACCCTTGCATTGTGCTTCATAATTTAGTGCCATTAGGAACTTTCACCAACTCTTTGTGCACTGGTGAAAAATTACTGCAGAAGGGAAACCCAAGAATAACTCTACTGCCCTTTGAGAAGCAGCTATTTGCTATAGGCTAGTTCTAGCCTCATTCCCCACTCTAGCTTTAAAAGCCAGACTTGGTGCAAAGGGACTTCCCTAGGGCCTGAGACACAAAGGAATTAATCCTTTTCCTTCTCACCACACCCACCCACACTCCTGTGCCCCTGTTTTGCACAGTGGATGGACCATAGGTACAGGTAAGGGAAGATTATTATTTCCACCCCTATTCTGTGCCTCTGTTCATTCCTGCCCAACCACTCAAACCTGGTTATATGCAAGCTTTACAGGTGGTAGGTGTGCATTACTTCTGCAGTCCCGTCAACTGTTAGCTTTTATGTCCATGCCAGGATTTTGCAAACACTTGTTTGCCTTGGACCAATAGAATTCATCAGCTCAGAACCTTCATACCTCTCTCTGCCATATCTTCCTATGTGTCAGCATGATTTCATCTTATGTTCTACTTTTCTGTGAGTGCTGCCTGGCTGAACTGTAGCTTAAGCTGAAATCAATAGGGAAAATAACATTTCCTTGCTGTGCGTTCAGGCTGAGGAATTCCCTTCTTCTGAAGATAAGCTCACCTTGGGCTACTTGTTAGTTAGCTTGTTCTGTATAAAGCCTTTTAACGCTAAAAGGCTTGTTAGTACTGGTGTGCTCTTTTAAAACATGTCTTTCAACTTCATGTTTGTTCCTTCTGGTAGTTTCAGTGTATGCTCATGTCCTGAGTTTTGATTTTAACTTTTGTTCAGTCCATTGTGAAGTTCTTTGAACTGGATCTTTCTCTAAAACAACATGAACCACGGGCTGTGTGTGTGGCCAGTACAGTGGTCTATTCACCACATACATCCCAGTCTGAAATCAACCTAGCTGTATCAAAAGATGTAAATCCCATTTTGAAATGGAGACTCAGACTAATTATTTCAATTAGCATAAATGAGCACCTTGTAGGTGTTGCCAGTATGAGAAGCACACAGAGCCCTTAGGAGAAAAGAATTTATGAATGGCGGCAGACATTTTGCGCTAACATGCTTGTGGTGGTGATTAACATCTGTTCTTTTAAGTCAAAATGAAACTGTCCTCAAATGTATAAAAAGTGTAGTAAGGTGAACACCAGTAAAAAAAAAACAACTTTGTGTTGCATTGGGCATCCTTGTCCTGTTTTTAGAAGGAACATTTCATTGGCCGAGTTTGCAAATGGATTCTTTTATTAATCAGTGCAAATTTGGTTTTTTTGTACATACAGGTATACTAATAAAGTGGATGGCTCATTGTGCAATAGCAATGGGCCTGAGTCTTTTCCCCTTATGGCAAGGCATAGTAATGCATGCTGTGAGTTTTCCCTTGACTTCAATACATTGCACAAAGCCACCAATACAAGGTCAGAGTCTGATACTCTGATAACAGTAGTCTTGTGTAGGGTACTATTCACTGTTAGATATAAGAATCTAGTCCAATATTTGTACATATAAATGGATGGCAGTGATTTTGCATGTGCACACGTGCACACCCCCCCCCATACACACGAGTCCCTACGGCTCATATAATAGATAGAAGTGATCAGAAACAATGGAAGCATCCATGTTGCTTCCCTCTGACAAAATACACCATCAATACTAAATGCAGTGATGGAAAGGATCTGCAAATGAAATCTCTTCTACTTAGTAAATTTAATTTTAGTAAATGTGTGTTTTCTGCATCTTGTCTTCCAGCTCCAAGTCTTTCTAACACCAGTTGTCAGTAAGGTAATTTCAAATTATTATTTACCCTGTGGCTGTGTTTCTAACAATTAACATCTGTCCAGTGGTCCTTGGATCAAGACCCCACTGTGCTAGGTGCTGTACAAACACATAGCAAAAAGACATTTCCTTCCCCGGAAACCTTACAAAATGAACAAACAACTGATGGATGCAGATGGACGTGGGCAGCACAAGGAAGCAATACACTTAGCAAGAAAGGGAGCAGTCTCAGCATACCATCTGCCTAACATTTGTGGACTTTCCTGTAGGCAACCTGGTAAAGAGATGTTGAAGGAGGATGATGTGGCAGCTTTGCTGATGTTTATGGAGAGCAACTCATTGTGTGAGGGGCAGCATGGGAGACAGCAGGAGGTGGGAATGAACATCTTGATAGAGGGATAACAGGCAGCACAGGGCTAAGCTGTGAAGCACCATGCTTGACACTGAAGATAAGTAGTTTATGTATGACAAGGTAGAGAAGGGTGAGCTGGTGGAGGGAGGCAAAGAGAGAGGGACCTGCTGAAAAGTATGAGCTACAAAGGTCTGTGCAGCTGTATTTCAACTGAATCCATGTGGGGTAAGATTGCATTTGTCATGGCCTGAGAAAAGGAGGTCAGGCCATACCAGTAACCTTGCTGAAGGATACAGTTTACCAGACACACGACTCTCCTATAGTGACCCTGCCATTCAGGGGAAAAAAACAAACAAACCCCTCATAGAAAATACAGCTGCACTGTGTCTCCTTTGAAGTTTTCTCCCATGCTTGGAATTGCTTTCTTCTTCCTCTCTTTTCAAATCATATGATATCATAGGGCTGGAAGGGACCTCCTGAGATCATCAAGTCCACCCCCCTGGGAATTGAACCCAGGACTGTCTGCCTGTTAAGCAGAGTTGTTTTCCTTAACCTCTTTTCCTTCCTACTGTGACAGAAGCAAGGCAACTCCACTGTCTTGTACCTGTAGTACAGGGCTGTTAATTGCATTTATCTGACTTGGGGACTGTACACTCTTTGGAGCAGGGTCTGTGTCTGTTAATATGCCATGTGTCTGTTAATATACAGTGCTCTATAACTGACTGTATATGACCCAGAGAAAACACCCAGCCTGCAGGGGAATGGAACAGAGGATGAGTCCAATTATCTCTGGTCTGAATATTAGTCAGGAGAAAAGCTGGACAGTGCCAGCTGCTTGGAGATGCCTCTGAATAGGTAATAATGATTAAAGATGTTTTGGGTTTCACCTAGCATGTGCAGGGGACATAGACAGCTTTCCTAGAGGGCTGTCCTCAGCATGGTGACAATTCTCTAGTGCAGTGGTTTTCAAACTTTTTCTTGTGACCCAGTTGAAAAAAAAAATTATGCTTGTGACCCAACAATTACATCTTTGAGTAATGTAGTCCAGTCTTTTGATGGTGACAGCAGGAGATGCTGCAACCCAGTGCCTGATGGTCTGTGACCCAATACTGGGTCCTGACCCTGAGTTTGAGAAATCACTGTTCCAGTGTGATTGGGAAGCAGAGCAGTCAAAGGTAAGAGAAGATGACTTTAGATCGGGCAAGGAGCTATCCTATGGCATCACATCTATGCTAAAGTGAGAATGAATTCTTGATAGCTAGAGCAGTAGTGTTGCAAATGATAGGCATCTAAGGTTGCACTCCAGGTGTTCACTTGACACTGCCTCCACTGTGGTGAAGTCAGCAAAAGGAGAGGTGGCTGCTAGGATTCTGTGTCATAGGAGAGCAACTAAAGAGAAGGGATGATTCACCTGCTATTGGAAAAAGTGGAGAAAATGAAGAACTTCTGCCTAGGATTGCATATGGATAAGCAAGTAGTCCTGTAGCATTTAAAGATGCATTGAAGAGGGATTTTCTCCCATGAGAGCTCATATGATAAATAAATTGGTTAGTCTTTAAATGCCACAGGACTCTCCTTGTTTTGCTGAATTAGACTGACACAGCTACCCCATTTGGAATTTAGCACACAAATAAGAGATTATTTCACAGAAGTGTGGAAAAGAGCTTTCATGTTCAGCTGCATGGTCCTACAACTAAGGGTGAGAGAGGTGTGCAGGCTGGAAGACCAGGACTGTTTGACCACTCTTTTAATCTAGCACTGGAAATCTGAAAGCCAAAGGCAAGAAGGGTACATGTCTGAGGGAGAAGCATCTGACCTGTTGAGCATGAAACAGAAACAAAGAGCAAGTGGAAAGCACAGGGGTATTTAAGAAATCAAATTCAGATCCCAAGGGAGTGTAATTTGGGGTGGGAACAGGATATGTCAGGATCTTTGTACTCATGGGGGAGTAGACAGGGTTGGGGCACTTGTATGCTTCCATGGATGGGAGACTCTGTCAGCCCTGTGGTCCAACTGGGGGAATGGCAGGTTTATGTACACCTGGGTTGGCAAGCAGAGTTATGTGATTGCATAGCAGTGCATCCTTTTGGGGGACAGGAATGGAGACAGGCTGGAGGGAAGTGTGGAGTTTCAAAGGAGGTGTGTTGAAATGTGGCAGCTACTAGAGGCAGAAATCATTGACGCTACCCTGGGGCATACACTCCACTCTACCGTGGATCCCTGCACTGCAGAAGGAAGAAGCAGAAATCTCACAGCAAGGCTTTCTGCCAAATGTGTGGTGATAGCTGCCAGTTATGGCCCAGGCAATACTGAAAGGCAGGATCAATCCAGTACCCAGACCCTTTGGCTCTGCTTCTTTCCCAGCCAAAAATCTCCATATTGTATGCAGCTGCTGCTTCTCACAGAGGGGAGTTTGTGGCAGTCTTCTTTTGGCACAACTTCCCCGCTGTCACAGAACAGACTTACCCTGCGCTGGCACAGCAACCAAAGAGTTAATGCAAGAACTCCTGGCCCATGCTAACTGGCAGCCTCACACAAGCTGGGAGAATAGATGATTGGAGAAGCCGAGGCACCCCAGCAGGACTGAGACAAACACTCTTCAGAGCCCAGAATGGGAGTACTGTAGAGATTCAGGAGAGAGGAGCTCCCTGCTCTGCCAGAGAGAACTGAATGCAATATGTCCAACCAAAGGGAACGCTGCCACACCAGCAGCACAACTCACAGACGTGCACAGCAGCTTTTCCACTTCGGGGGCTGCAGGGGGAAAGCTAGGATGAAACCAAGAGTGTGTGGGATTCTTAGTTCAGTTGTGACCACAGAGCTGCAGCCTGGAATGTAACGCCTCTCTAAAGACCCACTATTCATCAAACAATTCATAGTATTTGAGCATCACTTAAGGGTTAAATTGACTGTCAGTCATTTCTGTTTTCATGCATTTATGTTTATTATCACAGAATTACAACTTATTCTCCATCATGGACAAATTAGAAAGAGTCCAGCGGTGTGGACAAATTAGAAAGAGTCCAGCGGAGGGCAACAAAAATGATCAAGGGGCTGGAGCACAAGACCTATGAAGAAAGAATGAAGAATCTAGGTTAATTTAGCTTGCAGAAGAGAAGACTGAGGGGGGATTTGATAGCAACCTTCAACTACCTGAAAGGATGCTCCAAGGAGGAGGAGCTCAACTGTTCTCAGTAGCAACAGAGGACAGAACAAGGAGCAATGGTTTCAAGTTGCAGCTGGGGTGGTCGAGGCTGGATATTAGGAAAAACTTTCCTACTAGGCAAGTGGTAAAGCATTGGAATGGGCTACCCAGGGAGGTGGTGGAATCTCCATCTTTGGCGGTGTTCAAGGCCCAGCTGGACAAAACCTTGGCTGGGATAACCTAGTGGGAGTGGTCCTGCTTTTTTGGCAGGGGGTTGGACTAGATGACCTCATGGGTTCCCTTCCAACCCTATGATTCTATGATTCTGTGGGAGATGTACACAGCTTGAAACTACAGTCAAAATTATAAGATTTATGCTTCAGTCACTCAAACTGTCAAACCGAATCTTCTAACAAAAATGCATCTTTATGCAGTGTTCAAACATGTGAAACTTAAAGCCAGATGGAAAAGTCTGAGATACTCACAAGAAGTTTTAGTCTCAGCCATAATTTTTGTCTTCTCCATAGTGGAAGCGTGCAATTATTTTAAATGCAAAATTGTGTTCCTAAAATATACTACACCAAAACCTATTAAAATTTCTACTATGCATGGTTGACATACCATTTTGAGCAACACATGTCCTCAACATTTAAAACAAACAAACAAACCTCTAGTTATGAGAAATTAAAACTACAGGTAGATGAAATTTTTGTGGTGAACAGCAAATTTGCTATTTTTTTCAGATCATCAAAGCAATTCATAAAGTGGGGATAAGTTTGGCAAATAGTTTCAGCTGTCTGGCAAACAGTTTCAGCTGAAAAAAATGGAAATTCTATTTTTGTAAAGGTAGAAAGAGTGGTAACTTAGTTTTGCCCATTTTGAAGTGAAATATTTCTTCTTTACATTTTGAAATGGGGTATCAGTGAGAAATGTACCTCATTTTTTTAAAACAACAACAGCAAAACACCTTAAAGTCACCAGAAATAAAACAAAAAATAGAAATAAAAATTGTTTAGGGTTAAATAAAATGAGATGTTTGGACCCCAAACAATAGTTTTTTCCTTTCTTTTTTGCTTTGGTGACAAATTCTTTTTTTTTTAAAAAATCAGCTTTGTTTCAGATAAAATGTTTTTCTAGATTTTTCAGTCAGTTCCTGTATGAATAATGAATTATTTGCTGAGGTCTAACTGGCTTGTTACTACAGCCCAAATGGTCTGTGTTATTCCCTATTCATAAAGTGCACACTTGCTGTCCAGAATTAGGGGTGGGATCAGTAGGCAAAAGGAATGTATGGCTCTTGTCCCTTTCTGGCCCCTCCCTTGGCACCTTTCTGGCCCCACCCCGGCACCTCCTGAGGATTTGGGTGGCAGGGCTGGCCTGGGAGCTGGTAAACATTGTCAATCCCTGCCATAATGAATGACAGAGGAATCACAGTAGGCTTGAAACAGAATCACTTGACTGGCCAGACCTCGTGACTTTTCTCCATATATCTTTGCTTTTTGATTAACTGATTGATTGATTGATTGATTGATTAACTAACTTACTAACTAACTAACTAACTAACTAACTAACTTGTGTGATTAGACCAAGCATGGCAAGTTTAATGTCACAAGGAGACATAGTCAGTTCAAAACACAGGCCATAAAGATAACTTGAGATTTTCACCCATGTTAGCTTAGTTCAGCAAAACAAACAGTGAGTCCTGTAACACTTAAAAACTAAGAAGTTCATTAGTTTTTAAAAGTGCCACAGAGCTCTATGTTTGTTTTGACATCGTGCCTATATTCACAAGCCAGGAATGTTTTAGTACATATCTGTAATGCAATTATAAACATCCTGTTTGTGGGCCAGCGGGTTCTCTAGCCCCGGGGAGACTCTACTCTCTAGTGGGTCTGTCTGTAATACTATAGCCAATTTCTGTTATTCTTTAGGAATTTGGGATAAGCAATATAGATCAATTTGGAAGGCAAGTGTTCTTAGTCCAGACTGATTACAGGTATGCTTAATTAAATAGGACTTCCTCCCTGAAAACAAGCAGTCAAGGAGTACTCAGACTGAAGCTTTTAACAATTCTTTATTGCTAGCTGCATAAGCCACGTGATAAACAGACGTATGAATGAATATAATGTAAAATAAATGGTAAAGGGATTACATTAATACATTTCTATAATCACTATTAACAGTATTATTACTAAGATTTTGTTATCTTTAAGATACAGTTACAAAAGTTATACTCACACTCAAAGTGAAGGTAAGTTGAAGTACTAACCTAACAATTCTAAACTTAACCAGCTAAAATCAAATACAGAAACCTAGTTAAAAGAAGTTAGGTAGAGCATTGCTGAAGGCCTATGCAGTTTCCTCTTGAGTTGTTCAAGTTCATTGGCCAGAACATGGAAGCTTCAACACCTCTACAAATTTGAGGGCTTTAAATACCCTTTCAATAATAAATTGCATTATCTCATTCTTCGTGACCCAAATATGGGTATTTTCCAGAAATTGCTAGTAGCAGTTTCAGATTACTGGTTCAGGGGTCTTCTGACATTTATCTTCTGGCTTGTTTTCTCATTTCCTTGTTTATCAATTTGTGGGTTTTGTGGTGGGTTTGCAGAGAGATTTTTTTTTTACCTATTTGTCTGCAGAACATAGTCAAAACCCAACTTGCAAAATTCTACGCAGCCTACGCACACCTTTCACCCAGTTAGTCTTCTTCTATAAATAAATGCAAACCTTAGTTTGCAAAGCTTACAGGCCTTATCCTATTGCATAGCAAACTTACTTACAGATCGCTGCAGAACTAAGTCACATCCTGTGCAAAGAGCTGTAGGATACATGTGTTTCAGCTTATCAAAAGAACTAGTACCAAGCTCCTTACCTATAAAAGTGAAATACTATAAAACCATAGTTTCTTAAACTTATATAAAGAAAGATACATTTGTATAAAATAGATAGAGAATAATATATGCATGCAAGCTTAAAACAGGGTATAGCCAAAGGCTACAACACAAGCTGTGATGGCATGGCTTTAAGGCAGGGCAAGGCAGGTGAGATAGTCGCCTCAGGATATCAGATAGGCAGAAAGCAGGGAGGGAGATGCAGGCCCACCTGACTTCACTGCATCCTGGCCTAGGGTCCTGGCAGTGGCAGGGTCTCCTGCCAGCAAGGCAGTGGGGCTCCAGCCAAAACACACAGCTGTGGCTACAGGCCACAATGATACTGGACTGCCTGTTGGGCTTCCATAGGCTTCTTTCTCCTGGTGTACCTGCTTCTCCTAGTCCCCCTGGCTCTTCAGGATACTCTGCCAGGGGGAAGGTCCAGAACCCCTCAGCCTTGCCAACTGGGGAGGGCAGGTTTTGTATCTCCTTGGGGCTGTCACCAGAGAGTAACTTCTCCAAGTCACAAGGGCCAGGTGGCTTTTCTGATCTTCAGGGCTCTGGGCCCACTAGCTGCTCCTCAGAGTCATCTGTAGATGGCACCTCCTCCAGATCACAAGGGCCGGTCAATCCATCAGGCACGCTGGACTCAGCCCAGTCTAGACAGACATCAGGGACCCAAGCAGTGGGCAGCTCTGGTAGTTCCTCCCTGGGATGTCAGCCAGGCTTAGAGCTACCAGATACCAAAGCCTGGAAAGGAGGACAGGGAAGTACGAAAAGGAGAATGTTGGAGGACACATGGAGCAAATGTAGTATTACTGTAATATTCTTTGGATTGTAGAGGGCCCTGGAATGCTTTCCCTTAAAAATAAGGTATTCTGTGGTATTTCAGCATACTTTAACCCCATAAGTAAAAAGCCAGACAAACTCATGTATTTTAAAATGCCTGCCAGATGGAGGACATGAAGGTAAAAAGGAGGACATGTCCTCCTTTTTCCTGACATCTGGTAACCCTAGCCAGGCTCTGGTTCCAGGACACAGGTGGAGACATTCTTCCCTCTGGACACTGTCTCCCAACTGAGCTGAGCAGCTGTCCCTTTACACCTTTGCTTCCTGTCTCACTCCTCTGCTTCTGGTGAGGTGGAGGTAGACTTCCTGGTTCTGCTTTCTAACGGGGTTGACCAACTCTCTCTGTCAGTCTCTGAGGGAGGCCACACCTTCTGCTCCTTACAGAGATCTAACAGTATGAAGAAGCCAACATCACCCACTTAGAAAATTGAAATAACAACACAAATAAACCAAAGTATAATTATCATTTATAGCATCCAAATATTGGAAAGATCCCAGTTATACAGGGCATCTTTTTTTTCCTTTCATATTGCAAAATATTCATATTGCACACAGATTAGAAAATTGTGAATAAGTCCATCCGTAGCGGTACTGTTGCTCTGCTACAGTGCTGCAGGGGTTAACTGGGCCAGGGAGCAGCAGCCAGTGGAATTACTGGGGTGTTAAATCAGTCAAAGGGCAGGAGCCCAATATAAAGGGATCTGCAGGGCTTGCTCAGGCAATTAGCCAGGGAAGCCCAGGGAAGAAGGTTCTCCTGCCTGTCTGTCTGCGTAAGCCAGCACCCTGAAGAGCTCACAGTGCAGCCTACTACCTGGGGGAACCTGAAGCTAGAAGGGTCTAAGGCCTGGGCAGCAGTCTCGAGGCAAGGAGGCCTGGAAGGAGAGTGGCTGAGATTTTGGAGAGATAGGTCAGAGTCAGACTGTGGCAATGGCTGAAGCAGTGGTTCAGAAGCAGGGAGCTAGGAACAGATGGTGGCTGGAATCCAGCCAGGTGAGCAACTGCATGTGTCAGGGAAAGCTGCCCAGGGAATTGACTGCATGGTATAGTGACTGGAGGGAGGCTGAGGCCTCAGTGGAGGTGCTTAGAGTCCATTGGCTGGAGCCTGGAGAAGTGGGTGGACCCAGATCCCTCCCTGCCCCCTCAGTGTGCCAGGACAGGCACAAGTGCCAAGGAGCAGCACAGGCATGCTAGCCCATTGACTGTTTTAAGTAGCGGGCTGCACCAAAGCAAGCAGAACTGAGCCCCAGAAGGGGTGTACTTGGAAAGGGTTTGGCCAGAGGGCTAAGACCAAAGAAAAGGACTTGGAGCAGAGTCTTCTGGGGACAGAGGTGGAGAATACATCTTCTGGAGGGGACCACTTCAGCTATGTTCCCCAGTAACACCACAAGGAGGTGCCCACCAGGCAGGTCACATGCTGCCAGCTGCATATACCATCATTATTTCAGCCAGAAAAAATGAAACTGAGTGATAAAATCCCAGCTCTCTATGCTTACTAACTCATACTCAATAACAAATCAAAGACGACAGGGTCCTCTTAGCAGGTTAATAGAAACCTTACCAACAGGTTACACATTAGCGACTGTGAGATAAAATGAAACCAATGTGATAGCTGTTTAAGGAAGTCTTTTCTCATTTCAGTTGTTTTCCTTTATTGGCTATCCATAGAGCAAGTGATTTCAGCTAGCCTGTGAAGAAAATGTGTTATCTCTTTTAGTAAATAAAATTAAACACTATTGAATTATACAACTTATAGAGTTGCTGATCCTCCACTGTTATTAGAGAGAACCAGATATGTTACAGTGAAGGTCTTAACAAACAGGGAACTTTCTGGCTATGAAGTGGGATTTTCTCCCATGAAAGCTCATGCGATAAATAAGTTTTTTAGTCACTAAAAGTGCCATGGAACTCCTTGTTTGTTCTCAAGATATATCAACTTGATTATACTTACACAGAGGTCATTGGCACAGGCCATCCAGAAACTAAAGTCAATGTTCGCAAGACATGCAGTTCCTGAAGTTGTATGAGGGAGACTGCAGCTTTTCAAAGCCACTCAGAGAACACAACCAGTAAAATAACTGCAAATAACCATAGCCCCTTATCATGGCACATGTGTTATTTGCAACTCACACAAAGCAACACATCCACCCAGACACCAGCCAAACAAGCACGCACAACAACTGCTGTCACTCTGAAGTCTAGAATTTCTGTTGAATAAGTGTGTAGAAACAGACACAATTACAAGCATTGGTGAGAGCTTTCGTTCAGAATATCACCAGTTTCAATCATCACTCAGAATCACTGTCTGTTATCATTCAGTTTGTAAGTTCTCAGCCATTTTTGACTTTTTCACTCACATGCCATTTGAGTTACAACTATGTGAAAGCATGGACTTTCAGCTGCTAGTACATTATGTCCTCATAATGAACTAATTCATTTAGCAATAAATTCATACAGCAAACCAAGAGATTGCTAAAGTCTTACAGCCCTTCAGTGACAAAAATGAGTCAACATCTAAGCCAGAAAAACACTGATTATTAATGCAACCCATAAGTAGTCTGAAAAACTAATCTAACTATGTATGGGAGGTTTCTCTGAGTCAGTGTATTTTTCAAGTGATTTGAATGCCTTGCTTCTGAAAAAGAAGCCTCAGATCTGTGGGAGTATATAAACAAAATCATAAGACAGTTCATGTGTTCACTTAGGTTCTTGTCTTACCACTCTCTCTTCAGACCTTATACAAGATGATAACTTACTGGATTGCCTGTGGGAATCAATTATGTTTTGCTGTGGATTTTGTAGAGCAATGCATAAATGGGCTTTCAACATATATTACAAGCACAGAGCTTGTACAGTACAGAGCTTACAGATGGGAGCAAAGTGAACAACTCTAAGAGGAAAAAAATTAACCTCTTCTGCACCAACATTTGTTTGGAAGGTCAGATAAAATGTCTAAAATCTAAGTTTTACAGGAACTAATTTTGTTTCATATTATCTGCTAGATTTATATCTAAAAGTCAAAAGTTATTTAGATTTCATTTCAAAAGTATGTTGCAAACTTCTTATAGGCTAGAGTTACAGTCAATTCTACTGGAGGAGGTAGCTATTAATATTATACTTTGCTCAGGTAATTAATTATGTGTACATTCACCACCATTGTTCACAGCTGTAGCTAGCAGTCAATGGATGGAGTGAATGATAAAGTGCCCACCATTCTTTCTTCTGTTCATCCCTAGCACTTAGTGTTGTGACTTTAAGAAAACTGATTCAGAAACAATGGATTATGTGCCATTTCCCATTTCCTAATAACTTTTTGTGTGTTTTCTATTTTATTTTCATTGCCTTGTATTACTACTACTGTGTGGGAAACATCAGAATAGCAATTAGTTTAATTTATTCATGTCCATTTATTCAGATGCAGTAGAAATGTTCTCTTCATTGTGTTTCATCACCCTCTACTCTCCATACTCTGTATTTATACTGATTATTTAGAGTCACCCTCTATTCATAGGCTAGGACCAGTCTATGGAACAGGGGTCTCAAACTCAAATCACAATGAGGGCCTCATGAGGACTTGGATATTAGTCCGAGGGCCACATTACTGAAACCTCTTCATACAGCATAGTCATCAGTTTATTTAATTAAAATTAAATTACAAATTAATTGAATTTGAAATGATAGTAAATAGAATTAATGAATTTTTAACTGAAATTTAATTTTTAGAAAGCTTTTAGATTACATTTTTTAAAGTGTTTTTTTTTTAAACTGAGAGAAAGAAGGAAGGAAGGGAAGAGAGAAGGAAGAGAAAGAGAAGAAAAAGAAAGGAAGAGAAAGAGAAAAAAGAAAGCAAAAAGAAGGAAAGAAGATGCTCGGAGAGGACTCTTTCTGCATATAAGAAGCCACAGGAACCCTCTCCCTCTTCCAGTCTCTTGCAAGAGGCTCGGAGCCCGAGATGATCTGTGCCACTTTTTACAAGTGGCAGAGACAGTTTCTGAGCTGCATCTCCAAGAAGGCTCTTGCCCCTTGCAGGGACCATCCCCTGCTCCGAGCCTCTTGCAAGCGGCTGGAAGAGGGAGAGGAGAGGGCTCCTGCAGCCCTGACCCCCCAACAGACAGCCCTGCACAGCTCTGCCTGCCTCCCACTCACAGGCAGCAGCAGGCTCCAGCTCCTCCCTGGCTGGCTGGCAGTGGGACTGCCTGAGCCGAGGCCCCGCGGGGGAGGGGGATGTGCGTCTGGAAGCACTGCAGTCGGATGGAGCTACTGGGGCAGGACCGCCTGGAATCAGGCAGCTGCATCTCTGTTGCTGGCTCCCAGCCAGCAGGGGTCTTAAAAAGTCAGCCAGGGGTACGGAACCCCTGAATTCTGGCCTGTGTTAGGGGCCGCACGTGGGGATTCCACAGGCTGCATGTGGCATGGGCCGCACATTTGAGACCCCTGCTATAGAAAGTACAAAGGATATAGAAAGGATATTTCTGTGGTTACTGCAAATGTTTGGAGACTAGGATTATATCAAGTGAGTTTTGGGAAGTCATTCAGGAAAATATTTCCTTAGCTGGTTGCCCGAAATAAAACACACATATAAGTGACCTTTATCCTAAAAAGGAGGTAAGTGCCTGCAATTTCTAACAAAGTCCATGGTGACTACAGACCCAAGAACTACAGAATTATGCCCACACTGAACACCTATCATTCTCTGTTCTGGAACAAAAATGATGGTGGGAACTTCCAATGGTTTACAGTTTCTGTTCTGGTCAGATAAAATGTGCTGCTAGAGTACCTGGCAATACTGCAATAGGTCCAGAACATAGTGATTTTACTCAACTAGATTTTGCCTTTCTTGCAATATCTTTGATACCCATTTCCTTCTCCTGGGATCAAACCGAATTTGGAGAACCAGTATGATTAACCATTCCTCCATCTTCACAGCCTTCACTTGCTTATTATACGAAGTCTTTATGAAGCCATTTGGGAAGCTGGCAAGACAGCATGGGCAAAAGTGGCAGCACGACACAGATGGCACCCAGCTATACATCTTCTTTGCTGAAAAGATCACCTTGCTTTACCAGTGCCTAACTGACATCAGCATCTTGTTGGAACGTTACTGGTTGAGAGTAAACCCAGGTAAGATTGAGTTGATGCTGGTAAGAAGAATTCTCTGAAGAATTGCACCTCTATAGCATTCCCCATAACTGATGGCCTCCATGGACGGTCAAGTCGATCTGCAGCTTTGGCATCATTTAAAATATATCTTTGCTCTTGGGTGCTCCAATAGCCATGAAAGATAAACACATCCACATCCATTTGCTATTGTCCAGCAGATTAATTCCCAACCCTATTTATGGCCTTGCCACAGTTATCAATGCAGTCGTGACCTCCAGGATTGATCACTGCAGCGCATTCTCTTAGGAATAAAGCCACTAGACACAGAATCTTGCCTGGCCACTGACTGTCTGCCATGAACATCTCCTTGCTGCTCACCTCCTCCCTGGCTCCTCTTAGATCACAGAATCCAGCACAAGATTTACATCCTGGTATTCCAACCTCTCTATGGGAGCTCCTCTAGCTGCTTGAGATATTGCCATCCTTCCATGATTCTGATCTCTCACATTACCTGCATTCCCCCAGAGCCACAGAACTGTCCACCAATGGGAGGAAACTTATGAGTATAGGAGACAGAGCTGCCACAGGGGCAGCACAGGAAGAGTCAGATGCTCAGTTGGCAAAAATCAGTATTGATGGAACTGTGCTGGTTTATTCCAGTTCTGGAATTCGCCCAGGTCATGAAATAGACTCTTGCAGGAGATAAGAATGAACATGAACCTTGTCATTTTCAGCACTGTGTGCTAGGCTTTTTATTCAAGTTAACCCTCCATCCATAAATTCTTCACTTATGTGCAAACACTGCATATTCAATCCCATGCACACATGTGTCTACAATATAATGGGAGATATAATTTGCAGCTCAGGCAGATGTACATGCAATAGCTTTGATTAAGTTCATGCCTAAAAATAGCAGCGTGGCAACAGCATCATGATTAGTCACCTGAGTTCAGTCCCATCCAAGACCCTATGCATGTACTCAGGTGACTGCCTCCACCACTTCAGCTATGGAGTCTGCTGTTGATGATGATGAATGTGTTGTATCAGTAACTCTTTGTGACTAACTTTGTGTGTGCTGTTGTATGGAATAAGGACAAACCCTGATCCTCAGATGCAGCCATGGATACTGCAGGTCCTCGGGTGGTCTTCTTACTTTCCCTCTTCTCCTCCATTACACTCACTTTTTTAATTTCAAAGTTTTTGATGGCTACGTGACAGTGCTGCCTCTAACTGGCTCTATCAACAGACAAGTCTTCCCTGCTTGTGATATTGAGGTTGCAGTCCTTAAGTCCTTACACTGCTATTTTTGAAGCACTAGCATGTGTACATCTACCTGAACTACAAATTACAGCTCCAGTTGCACTGGGAACGTACTGATATAGAAAGCTGTGAAATTTTCTGTATCAAGAGGAGACCATTTAAGAAAAAAAGTAGAAAAAGACAAGAGGGAAAACCACAAGTATACTCCCTTGAGGGGACAAAAATCTAAGTTTGTTCGGTTATAAATTGACTAAATATGTCAGCTCTTACTCAGGAAAAAACTCCCAGAGTTTGGACTTAGAATGTAAATAATCAAGTAATAAATCAAATAACATGCACATTGGATGTGTAAAAGGAGGTATCTAATTTATTTCCTATTATTTAGCAAAGAATCTGTCAATTATTTTTGTTAATGTCCAACTTTCTTGTTTAGTGAAGAACCAGACTCCAGAGAAAATAGTACTAAAAAACCCAATAATGATAATAATAAGTAAATAAAAAGATTTTGGGATTCATTCCTAAGTGTCTGGCAGTTCAGATTTAACCCACGTCTGCCCATTAGCTCCTCTTATTTTAGAGTGCATAGGTTAAAAAGAAATATATTAAGGGGCACAGGTTTTTCACCTTTCCTTGTGTTGATTAGAAGAAGTAGTCCCATTGATTTAAATAAATTAAGCCTACTCTTAGAGTAAGTTTCTACTTAGTGAGAGTAAGGATGGCAAAATCTGACCCTTCAAGATTTGCTTAATATATAGGCAGATAGGACAACACCTGCCTTGCATAGTGGACTTCCCAATATTTAGAAGTATTTGGAACTCCAGTAACATAACCTTTGACATAAACAGAGCTCTAGAGATTAAATTAGTTCAGGATCTAAAGTAACCTGCTTGATGACCTTTTGTATTCATAGAATTTCCAGCAGATGCAAGTTTTTGTGCAGTGGTCAATACACACATACAAATATCCCAAGTGCATTTGTATGCCACAGACACAGAGTTCTAATTTGGTAGATGTATCTGTAACCCTGGACTTTAATGTTGATGCATTTATTTTAATTAGTTTTAATAATTTTTTCACAGGATATTTTCCTTCAGAAAGGGTCACTGGAGAATAGTCATTGGCAAGCCTGATAATTCATGGAGGCTGAAAGAAAGAAGTCTTCCATTTAAAGACAGGAGGTTAGAAACAACTTTATGCTTTGCTATAGCATTCATAGATATTGGCTATGTCTACACTAGGACAAGTTAGTTCAAACTTGTTAGTTCAAACTAATAAGTTCAAGATTTAGTTAGAACTAACTTTGAACTTACTAGTTTGAATTAACAACGTGGACTAGTTGAAACTAACATTAGTTTGAACTAGTTCACTTTGTTAGTTCAAACTAACTGCCCTTAGTTTGAACTTATTAAGTTTGAACTAAGGATTTGTCCTGGTCTCCACTGTACTTAGTTCGAACTAACACTCAAACTAAGCGCTTAGTTCAAACTAACCAGTGGTAGTTACTAGTTTGAACTAAGCATTCATTAGTTCGAACTAAAGAATTCCTTGGTTCAAACTAATGAAAGACTGATGTAGACAGCCAAAAAGTTAGTTTGAATTAGGCCTCCTTAATTTGAACTAACTTGCCAGTGTACACATAGCCATTAAGACCAGAAAGGATCATTTTGTCATCTAGTCTGATATCTGTATCAGAGAGGCCATAGAATGTGACCCATTTACTCTGGGATTGGGCTCAACAACTTGTGTCTGGACAAAGCAGATCTTCCAGAAAGGCATCCAGTCTTTCTTTGAAGATGCTGTTACTTTATGACCTGATCCTATGTTTTACATCCCCTTGCATTTAGTTTCATTCCTTTCTGTAAGTTCACCCATCTTCGAAGCATCTGAGGAAGTGGGATCTTCTCCCACGAAAGCTCATGCAAAAAATAAATCTGTTAGTCTTAAAGTGCCACACAACTCCTTGTTGTTTCTTTGAAGAGACTGTGAAACAGAGATCCCATTACTTCCCTTGGTAGATTGATTCAGTGGTTTATCTTCTTTGGAACCATCTACCTAAAGAACTGTCATTACTGGGAGAAAAATATTGATCAGATTAATATTATGGCCTAAATCCTCAGCTTTAGTGAAACAGAAAAGACAGTATGCAAAGGTGACTTTAAACCACCAACATATTTCCTTTGTTCTAAAGCTAGCTGTATAACAGAGTGGCTCTCCAGCAAAAACTGGAGCAACCTGAAGGTTCGTCTAATTTGTGTTGGGTACCAATAACCCTATGAGGATGATGTGTCAGCAAGGGATGAGTAGAGTACATAGATAGCCTCTAGCCTGGAGATGAATTTATATTCAGGGGCCTTTTCTCTGAGGAAAAAGGTGCGAAACTTTCACTCTATGAATGAAGGGTTGGGTATTTTGTAGACATCTGAAGGAAATATAATGAGCTATAGCCACATTCCAAATTCCTGTCAGTAAGTCCTGCAGCTGGCATTGAATCAGCCAAATACTGGCACCATGTACTAGATCTTACCTAGTGAAATTCAGTCAATTTTGTTTTCTCTCTCCCTTTCTTTCTGTCTTTTCACTAAAAATTAAATAACTAAAATTAGAAAATATTCTGAACTCTAAACACATCTATTTTTAAGACACCAGAATTAGGTGTACCCTTGTCTGATTTACTTCAAATTTTGTGAAAGAATACTACACCATCTCTAGTTCTAGACTACTGGTTTTGAAACCAAAGTTTCTTTATGTTGTATTCTAGAAGGATTTTTCATGGAAATTCATATGCAACCTGAGCCAGTATGACTTCTACTCCATTAGCGAACTCTTCTGTCTGCCTAGAATCCTATGGCTTCACATTTGTCCCTAGGGTGACATGTGCAAAGACAAAGTATTTATACAACAAGCAATACATTTTGAGTTCTAACAAGAGACTGGATGAGCAGATTGTAAAATATTCTAACAACAACAACAACAGCAGCAATGATCCTGCAGGCAGGAGTGAAAGAGGTTGCAATATACCAGTGGAATTATTACCTTTCAGTTTTCATTCCAGTATCACCCACAGGTCCCAAGCAAGATCAGAGCCCCATTGCACTAGGCACTGTACAGGTATGCGATAAGAGACATGCCTTGCTCCAACAAGCTCAAAATCAAAATTGACAAGACAGATAATAGGGCAGGAAAGAAGGGCAAGGGGACATCAAATGAACTGCTGACATATGACAAGCTGCTCCCCAAATCTGGTCTGTTGTGCCCCCCCCCCCAATTCCCACTCCTGAAAACCAATTTGCCCCACTTTGCCAAGTGACCACTCATTCCTGAGCCACTCCACTCTAGCATCTCGTGGGCAATTGGTCCCAAGCAGTGGGCATATGCCCCCTGGCTACTCAAGGGATGGTTCCCCAGGCAAGCACCCCCGACCCCAGTTACCACACCTGGAGGCACTGTCTACAGAGATTGGGACCCCCTCCCACTCACCATACACTCATGTCCATCTACTTAACAAAGAAATGGATTGTTCTCGGCCCTTCTCACTCACACCCTCTAAAGATCACACAGATTTAGAGAAAATTATTGATCAGATTATAATTCTAAATGAGAATATGGCCAATCATTGCAGAATGACAATATAAATGAGTCAGACGTGACCAAAAGGAAATAAAAGGTAAAACATGCATACAACACTAATATCTCTACTTAAACTGACCTCATGGTCCAAGTTTATGTTTAAGGTGCTTAACTGCTAGATGTTTGTACCGCCAGTCTCTGCCTGTGACCAAGCAGGGCCCAGATCTTGCTAGAAGTTATTTCAAGAAGAAGATTCCTCTGCAAAAAGCCCTAAATCCCTCTGAGTGTCTCTCTTCATTCCAAAACTTTCCTGAACCCTCCCTTTCTGGGCAGATGTGATATCTTTGGGTATGTCTACACAGGGTTCTTATTTCGAAACAACAGAGGTTGTTTCGAAATAAGAAGTGGCATGGCCACACGACGCATGGCCATTTCGAAAGAAGCAAACCGCTTCTTTCGAAATGGCCGTGCTGCTTTCGAAACAACCTAAACCTCGTTGGCTGTCGAAACAGGGTTGTTTCGAAACCAGAGGTTTCGAAACAGCCCTGTTCGGACATGTTGTTTCGGAACAAAGCGTCAGGCCGGGGATTCCTGAGGGCGTGTCAGGGAATGCCCAGACACGCCCCCTGCCGGCGTGTCAGGCCGGGGATTCCTGCCCGCGCTTACTCTGGCCCCGGCAGCGGTGGGCTGCAGCCGCGCGCTGGGGCCGCGCCTCCAGGTTGGGGGGCAGCAGGGGCTTTAAAGCCCCTGGGGTGAAGTGCCCCGCTGCCCTCTCCTGGCGGGTGCTTGCAGGGGGCTGCAGGCACCCGCCAGGTGAGGCACGGTGCCTGCAGTCCCTTGCAGGTACTGGCGGAGTGAGGCGCAGCCCTGCGCCTGATTCCGCCGGTGCCTGCAGCCCTCTGCAGGCACCCATGGGATGCAGTGCCCCTCTGCACTGCACCCTGTGGGTGCCTGCAGTCCCCTCTCCAAGTGAAATAGCAGGTCCACACTGTGGACCTGCTATTTCACTCCGTTATTTCGCGGACATGGTTTTTGTCCAGCGAAATAAGTTGTTTTGAAATAACATATTATTTCGAAACAGCTTGTTTCGAAATGTGTTGTTTCGAAACAAGCCTGCCCTGTGTGAACATAGCCTTTGTCTAGTTTGAGCCAGGGAACTCAATCACCATATCTTTGTTGTCTCCACCAGGTACTTGCTTGCTTTGCTGTGCTGTCTGTTTCCCATCCACTCGGGCCATGTAACACATCTGCATACATGCATGAGGTTGCAGGAAACATATATTCATAGCAGTGAAATAGAATAGGTTATGAGCACCCATAAAGGAACCTGGCATGGTGTAATTGTCATAGAACATACAATCTGAGTGCATAAGTGAACAGAAGAATCACATCATAACCCAGGGTGTACAGACGTGCATCCCGTGACATCATACTTAACTGCAAGTTAGTAATAAAGCCAAAAACTGAACCTACATCTCTTGAATTCTGCTTGAGTGCCCCAGTCATTGGATCAGCCACTGAAAGAAGAATGCTGTTAACGCATAATAACCCAAGCCACCACTGCAATGTGAAATGTGCACAACCATGCTTTTTGTCTCTTGGTTATCAAGAGACAGGCAGATGCTAAGAATTTGGCTGCTGTCCTGATCATCACATTCAGCTCATAACTCAGGGAGTAAACTAGCTCATCTTTGCAGAAGCTGCATGCTGGAGCTCCACCTGAGTGAATAAAGTGGACTGCTGTCATAAATAAGGCTGTAATAAAAGTTGACTACAAAGCTCACAAATTAACAGCAAAGAAACTGTGTTGAGGGGACGTCTTCAGCATGTTCACAAGGGCAGTCTCTCAGAGCTGACTTCATGAAAAAGATTACATTGTATGTCATTAACAAGTGGGGGAACAACTCTGTTTTGTGAAATGTATTGAGATTTTAAAATCTGGTTTTGTTCTGGTATGAAAATGAGTTCTTTTAAACTTTCTCAAAGGATAGGAGGGAATGACTCTTTATAGTTCAGTACTTAGGGAACCAGTCTGGAAGACCTACCTATAACTCCCTGCCTGATCAGGGACAGATAGATTCTTTATAGCCTGGTAGTTAGGGCAGTGGCCTGTGGAAGGCCCAAATTGTTATTCTGTGTGAATGGGCCAATCAATTTCATTGTAAATTACTCAAAATCAGACAGAGCTGGGATCTGAACTAGGGTCTTGCTCATTGCAGTCTGGTACCCTACCCTCCAGATTATAAGCATGAGCTTTGTTTTAAAAATAAAAGTTATGGACTTTTCTCCAAGTTAGAACTGCAACTTTTTACTCTTTTTGTCTTGAACTCTCTCACACCAGCCACATGAGTCGTAGCAACTGCTTTAATCAGTAAAATGAATCCTTCCCTTTTTTAAGACAAACACCACCTCCCACTCATAACTTTTACAAAACAGTCCAAGCTAAGCAAAACAGGCCATATATATATATATAGACTTAGGGTATGTCCACACGTCTCTTTTATTTCAAAATAACACTGGTTATGTTGAAATAAAAAAGATTAGGTCCACACAATGTTTTCTTATTTCGAAATGACGGGCTCTGTCATCTTGAAATAAGAACCATCATTTCGAAACAGCTAAAACCCCATTCATTTCAAAACAGCTGTCATTTCAAAATGGTTATTTCGAAATAATGCTGTTTAGACATGTTGTTTCAAAACAACACCATTGTTTCGAAATAACTGTTTTGAAACAACATGTCCAAACGGCCTTATTTCAAAATAACCATTTTGAAATAACAGCCATTTCGATCGCAGGCTTTCCCTTAATTCAAATTAACATTTTCTTAATTCGAATTAACTTATTTCGAAATAATGACTTTATTTTGAAATAACGATGTATGTGTGGACATAGCCTTACAGTCCCATTGTCTTCCTGCCAGGTATCATCATATCTACATACACAGTTCTATTTCGGCTGATTATCACACCAGTTCTTTTAAGTGTGCACAGCCACATCTCTCTTAATCTTCTTCCACATTTTGCTCTTATGAGCAAGAAAGCACCAAAATACCTGAACTAGTTTTAATTCACACCTTTTGCTACTTCAGAGGAAGTCTGTTTGTAGAATGCCCTGAAGTAACAAGAGGTGTGAATTAAAACTCATTCAGTTATGTCAGTGCATGGTCCTCTGTGCACCATGCATTAAGAAGAGCAGAGAAAAATACAACAAGCTAGAGTTTCAGAAGGTGTCTGCACAGGATTATCTCACTATCAGATCACCTTAGTACTGAGCAATGTGTAAAACACAGGTAGACTTTTGATAAATATAGGTGCAGTGGTTCTAGACTAGACATATCAATTGTGAGACACAAAATCCACAGGCAGACCACCTTTGTCATTATTGTGATGAAGTAGTAATGAAAATTAATGGACTTTCTACTTTCCTGTCCCAAAGGCATGGATGTACAAGAAGGATGTTTCTGCCTGTAAGGAAAAAGAGTAAGAAGAGTTTCAGCTAAAAACCAAGGGAAAAAAAAGGACTGTAACTTTGGGAGAAAAGCAAGGAACTGAAAAAGCTGCCTTCCTGTGACAACCTGCAAAGATAGAAATAGACTATTTCGGAAGACAAGAGTTAGTTGTAAACCTCATTACCATGGCGAAACCCAACCCAGACTCTCAGGTTATGTCCACACATACATAGTTAAATCGATTTAACTTAAAGTGATCTAATTGACTCACTATAAAAATCATTAAATCAATTTAAGTTAAATCTATTTGACAGGTCCCCACCAAAAATCTCAAATTGAACTACAGCTAGTCCTCACTTAGTGACCTACTCGTTTAGTGACCCCTCAGAGTTATGACCGGCTCTCTGATGAGTTGGTATTATGGCGACGTACGAGAACTCGCATCAACTCTCTCAGATTACCTATATTTACAGTACACTATGCAAACTAAGTTCAGTACATTAGAGCTTAAAACATTTAAAATATATATTAAAAATGTTATAAATGATGCAAAGGTGACATTAAAACTATCTACCGATGGTTGAAAAACCCACTACCAGTAAAGTACATTATGCCTGAAATACCGGTAAGGGCTGCTCCTCGTTTAGTGACCAATTCGTTTATCAACCGGGTTTCAGGAACGGAACCTGGTCACTAAGTGAGGACTACCTGTAGCATGTCCAGGGACACAATTTGGTAATTCAATTTAGGAAAGGGGCACCATGGGAGGTGGGACAAGATGGCCCCCTAGAAGGGCCATGCCTCTACCCAATACATGAAAAGAGAAAGGCACCCTGGGAAGGAGAAGGGCAAAAGTGTTAGTTTGAAACAACTGTTAAATCGAAATAACATGTCCCAATGGGGCTAGTTCAATTTAGTGGGTTTGATTTAAGAGTCCTTTCGATATAAAACAAGGTTTTATTGAATTGCTATAACTTCCCTATTTTGAGATGGTGGAGCTCGTCATTTCGAAATAAGAAAACCTTGTGTGGGCCTAATGTTTTTTAAATCGAAATAACCAGCATTATTTTGATTAAAAACCTGTGTGTGGACATACACTCAGTCACAGGATTTGAATGATTTTTGGCAACATCTGTCTTGCTAATAAGGTGATTGTAACTGGAGATGGAGTTTGGGCAAGCCCATCTGCAGCCCTCAGCTAATCTTTTGCCCTAGCATTAGTAAGACAGCAATTCCGTGCATAGTTACCAAACATTAAAGCCTAATTGTAATGATTTCAAATGACATGTTTCTTAGTACTAGAAGCATCACATTTATCACACAGGCTGACTGAAAGCAGCACTCTCTGTTCTCTCTGTGTTGTTTAGACTGAATCTCTCACTATTTTGCTGCAGAATGTAATTATTGTCAAATACTCTGGATACAGATCAGCCTCCTTCATGAATTGTACCCATGGAGTCAAACCGTGGTGACACATGTGACAATAACTGCAGTTAAAAGCAAGCATTTTGGGCAGGGGTGGCCAAACCTATGGAACTCAAGAGCCGCGCAAGTCGATTATTAAATCTTCAAGAGCCGCACTGAGGTTTATAACCACATATTTTTACTTACTACAAAATTACTAAGCTTAAAATTCATTGCACACTTTAATTTTATTGTAAAAATAGGGGAAATATTGATCCTACCAATGTCAGATTCTAATAATTATTTAAGGTTACCATGAAACTAGGCCTATACAGTAAAAACTTTGATGTTGCTAAATGAAGAACACTATAGGCTTGTGGCAAGTTTTTTTTTTTTTTTAAAAATCTGGGCAGTAACTTGTAAAAGCTCTCTCAGATGCTGATCTCTAAGTATTGCACAATGTTTTGAATTTCATCGTGGAATATGATGCTTTACAGCAGTAAGTTGTGCCAAAAATTGAATGTAATCTAAGTTCAGTTTTAAACTTCTCTCCTTTGTATTTTCATTTCTTAGTATTCCACATCATGTTTAGGACTTGTAAAATGATTTTATTTTAACAACAAGTACGCTGCATCAGGGCCTATGAGAAAATCTAAACATGCTATGGCTTCTCCGAACATGTCATGCTTCCCTCCCTCACCCCTGTTGCTGCTTCCCTCACGTCTCTTACCACACTGCTGCTTCTCTGCTCTCCCCAACCATGCTGCACTTCTGCCCCCCATCCCACCCCATGCCCCTGCTTCCCTGCCAACACTTCTGCCAGTAAACTTGTTCACTAAAATACTCATGGACAGTGAAAACAAAGGGTCTGAGGACTCAATCAGACACAATTAATTTTAAAATGAAAGTAACAGTAAGGGAAAACCCTGCTCTCATCTTAATCCTGTGAAGAGATGCACATAGGGGCATTTTTTCAACTGTTCAGAATCACAACAGATCAATGAGAATTTATGGAGACATAAAGTGCAAGATCAGAGCCTGTTTCAGTAACTGCTTTGGAGTCCATGCACAGAAGATATTATGGAAAAAATCCCACTGAGTTTATTCAGTTTGGGGTCAGGCCCTGTATAAATTCTAAATATCATTATTTGGTTTTTATAATACAAATTAAAATCTTTATTGGTGAGAGATTTTTTTCAGAAAGTTTCCAACACAATTTTGCATCCTCAGCCCTTCACAGCAATTACTGTCTTGTCTAATGGGCTTAGATACCCATAGAGTCATTCATGAAGACTGCACTGAAATATAAATGAATTTTGACTACTGGTATACAACAAAGAAAAATTAATACATGTTGAATGCTATTTAATCAGTGGAAGTATAGTGCTGCTATTGAACTTTGCAGTGAATGTAAATTATCTTGGTAATTGACTTAAGTATATTAATTATAATTTTCTTATAAAATAAATGTACTAGCAGTTTCTTCTGCAAACAGATGACGTACTGATGTCTCAGGCCCACTTGTTCAATGGACTTAAGGAATTTTTTTTCTAAAGCCAGTTTTCAGTAGTGGTGGTATCCTAAGTCCAAATCATTTTGCATGCTGAAAATGAACCATGATCCATAGTAAGTACTTGTAACATTCTTTAAATTAATAGAGGGTTTGTTTTTTTTTTATAACCTTCTGAGAGCAGTCAGTGGTTTTGGATGTAATACTTGTGTCAATTTTCAGTCATTTCTGATTATTCTTATTTAATTCTCAAAATAGAAATACAAGAGAAATAATTTTGCATTATATTACAATATCTGGAAATGCCTGGTGATTTTTAAAAAAAGAAAATTAATTTACAATTGCTTTTCAAGTTTAAATTGCTAGATTATCATCACTTTATCTGTAGTTCATTGTAGACTTACTCTTGATCAATTTATGTTGCCTGTTTTAAAGATATTGACCCAGAAAGCAATATCAAAAAAGAAAAGTATTTAAAAAAATCATGCACTCAGAAGGTCAGACTTCTTGCTGGAGCTATTTTAATTTTGCCTCTGTGTGCATCCAGTTTGTACAATGATTGAAGCCTGTGATGTTGTAATTAAAGACTATCATAATGCATACAGACAAGGAGGGTAGAATTAATATTGTGGGGGTAAACTGTAGAATCTGACATGTCCCTGCACCTAACTGATGACATTGTTTTTGTTTTTCCCTGGGGGCTCTCACAATGCAGCCCCTCCCCTGCGGGCTCTCTCAGTGCTATCCCTCCCCTCCCTGCTCTTACCACCTTGCTTCTTCCCTGCCCGGTCTCACAGGGCTGTCCCTCCCCCATCTCTGATCACGCTGCTTTTTCCTGCAGCTCTCACAGTGCTGCTCCTCCACTGCCAGCTCTCACCCTGCTGCCGCCTCTCTGCTGGCCCCAACCACTGCAAATTTGTCGCCCCTGGCTCCTGCCATGCCGCCCTTCCCTGCTGTGCTTTCCCCGGAGCCGCAATTTTTCTTTAAAGAGCTGCATGCGGCTCGCAAGCCACATTTTGGCCACATCTGATTTAGGGGCACTGGGGTGGCACATAGGATTGACAATGGGAAACTTTGTCTTTGATGCCTGATTCAAATGCAATTCTGTTCAGTTGTAACCAAAGGGTGTTTCCATCTCAGGTCTGTATGGGGTAGGAGGGCTTATATGACAAGCGTTTAGTGATCTCATCACTCACAATTCATTCAATCCACAAAACAAACTCACCAAAACCACCACACATGGTGCATTCCTTTTGGTGGCCTCTAGTTGGATGCCAAGTACAGAGCGGGCCAGGAACACTGAACTTTGGAGCCCTTACCGATAGTCTCCATGTTCTTCCAGGCCAAGGGCTGGCCACATTAGTGGAGTGCTGCTGTTGTATTTGTTGTGTGAGTAAATTATTAAGGATTCTAATCTCAAAGGTTGTCAGGATGGAACCTTTAAAATACCAAATATACAATATACTTAATTTTATTTACTTGACTTTACATTATAAAACAATTGCCCAAACATTCAGGGCTTCCTTTTCTTGGACTCGTTCCCTCTAAGTGATTTGAGAATTCTACAAACGAACCATTGCCCTTTTTCCACAATCCAGGGAAGAGAGGGAGAGAAGAGCCAGATTTTTAAATCTCCATAAGGCTTTAGAGGCACGGGTCCCACTCAAAGGCAATGAAATTTCTGCTCCCAAATCCCTTAGGGTTAGGATCAGCAATACAGGCTCAGTGAGCCACCTGTGGCTTCCTGAGCGTCCCCTTCTGGCTCTCTGGCAGCCTCTTCCAGGGATCCAAGTGTGCTCTGGGGACTCCTGGCTGACCCCAGCGTTGTGGCCAAATCAAGGTCGCCGGGGTTGCCCCCACCCTCCTACCACAGCAACATGAGATGAAAGCAGCCCAGCAGCCGTGCTGCAGCCTCTAGCACTGATAGGGGGTGTCCAGGCAGTGTGCGCTCTTTCCGTCTCTCCCTCCGCTGGTGGGGTGGAGCAGCTCTGCCCTGCCTACGCGCAGGCAGCTGTCCCTCTCAAGAGTGGCCAGTGGAGAGCTGCAGCTTGCGGTGGCTGGCCCCTGGAATGGCCCCTCTGTGGAGTTCAGGCCGCTTCAATCCGGCTACTCCAGGCCTGAACAGAGGCTGCCTTGCCCTCAGGTCCTGGATAGGGCCCATTCAGCCCTGAGGTGACCGGGTCAAAGCGTCCTGAACTCTGTGGAGCAGGCCATTCCATGGCCCCGCCTCTGCAAGCTGCAGCTCTCCGCCGACTGCTCTGGGGAGGGATGGCCGGCTGTGGTTAGGCAGAGCAGCACTGCTTTGCCCTGTCAGCAGAGGGAGGGACGGAAGGAGTGTGCACCGCCCACACACACCCCTGCCAGTGCTAAAGGCCATAGCGAAGCTGCTGGGGGCAAATGACACTTCTGTTCTTTTGGCTGCCGACCGCTGCCTTAGGGCAAGTCCACACTACAAAACTAAGCTGACATAAGTTACTTCAGTGTATGGCCACCATCATAATTGAATTGGTTTTACATGTCCATGCTATGCTTGCTCCTTCTGAGAGTGGTGCTTGTCAGGAACATGTGCACTGATTTAACTGCCACCATACAAGATTGTGGCCCAGCTTCTAAAAGGCAGCAACAGTCAGTGTAGCTAAAGCAGTGTCTACACTGACATTGCGTCGACTTAACTCCATCAACTTAAGTGCTACACCACTCACAGGGTATGTCCACACGTCTTTTTACTTTGAAATAACACTGGTTATTTCGAAATAAAAAAGATTCGGTCCACATGACGTGTTCTTATTTCGAAACGATGGGCTCCGTCATTTCGAAATAAGAGCCATCATTTTGAAATGGGTTAAACCCCATTTATTTTGAAACGGCGGTGATTTTGAAACAGTTGGTTTTGAAATAACACTGTTTGTAGACGTTATTTCAAAATAACCATTATTTTGAAATAACGTTTGACCTTCTTCCCAGGGTGCATGGCACCCTGGGAGGAAGTTCCCCCCCCCCCCGCACCCTGGCCAGGGTGCTGAGCAGAGGTGCAGGGGGGCAGCGGGCGCCTCAGCCGTCTTCCCCACCACTTCCCCCGTCTGCTGCAAGCAGCTCCCAGCCCCATCGGGCTCCTAGCCCCCTGCCCCTGCTTTGAGGCTGGCTGGGGCAAAGAGGTAGCAGGGGGCTAGGCAATCCATGCCCCCGTGGTGGGGAACCTGCTCTGCCCCTGCCCGCATTGGGTGGCTGCCCCCCCCCCAGGGGAGGGGCAGGGGCTGCCCCAGCCCGGACCGGCCCCCCCCCCGGGGGGGGGGGGCAGTGGAAGCCAGCTCTGCCCCTTGCCAGGGCTCAGGGGCGCTGCCAGCACCCACACCCCTATCCACTGGGGTGGGGCCAGCAGCTCCCCCCGCGCCCGGGCAGGGGGGGCAGAGTCGGCGCCCACAGCCCCTATCCGCCGGGGTGGCATCCTCCTATAGCTGGCAGGGGAGCAAGTGGGAGTGCAGGAAGAAGGAGCTATGGGGCACTGGGGAGTGGGGCAGCCAGCCAAGCTGGCTGGGGCACCTGCCACCCCACGCTGCGCCCGACAACGGGGAGCAGTGGGTTCCCCCTGCTGCTTCCCCTTGCTGGGGGTAGGGGGGTGGCTGGGGCCCCAGTCGGCTTCGCCTGCCACTTCCCTTTGCTGTAAAATTGAACAGGCTGGGATCTGCTTGCTGTCTGCCACAAACAGCTCCCAGTCCTCTGCCACTGCGTTGAGGCTGGGGTGGGGAAAGGGGGTGGCAGGGGGCTAGGTGACCCATGCCCCTGCTTAGGGTGGTGGGGCAGAGGGGCAGCAGGGGAAGCCAGGGGGAAGAAGGGCCTCCCCATCTGTGTTTTTTCCCTTGTCACAGGCTCTGGAGAGCAAGTGGCAGGGCATTGGTTGGCAACATGGCCCTGCTGGGGGGCCATGTTGCCACACCACCCATCATGCCCCTCTCCTAAAATGAAGTAGTAAGTTCTGTGTTTGGACATGCTATTTCGATTGGGGCTTTTCCTTTATTTCGATTTCACATTTTCTTATTTCAATTTAACTCATTTTGAAGTAAGGGCTTTATTTCAAAATGACTCATTTTGAAATAACTTATTTTGAAAGAACGAGCTGCGTGTGGACACAGCCACAGAGATGGAGTTATTAAGTCAGTGTAGTGGGTGAGGTACATCAGTAGGAGTTCCATTTTAGTGTAGATGCTTACAGAGTTTGGCTGATGTACCCATGGAGTGTAAAAAAAGGTCTTAGACACTTTGGGAAAACTCATCCTTTATTTCCCATGTGCTTTCTTTAACATACATACAGGTTACATTTTCTACAATGTTCTATGATATCGATTCTTTTATATATACAGCATTACATTATACATACTGTTATGTGTCTATATATACTTATATAGTCAACATTTAAATTTTAAAGCATGGAGTTCGATTTTTGTGTATGTGTGTTAGTTTACAATGAGACTACACTAAATCCCAGGCTACAGGCTTTCTATTTTTAGAACTTTTCACTAAAAATATTGGTGAAATTAAGAATCCGTGAAATTCTTGAAACTCATAATGAATTATAGAGAAAAATGAAGATAACTCTGAGACTAGAAGAAACAGTTTTTTTTAAATCAAAAAGTTCTGTATTTAATACCGAATTATAATTGAAATGGTAACATTTGTGATGGCAAATTGAATCTGAAAGAATAGCAATTGGTGTTCAGTCAAACTAAATGTACATATTAGCACATGTATGCAAAATACAATTACTTGCTTATTTTATGTGACTGAAATTAAAACTATTTTTTAATAAATTGGATGATTTTTTCTTCTTCTTCTTCTTTATGGTAACAATTTTTCCCTGTGGGATTTTGGTTTTTTCTATTACATTCCAAAATAACTGAAATTTGGGTTCCCAAGTATGTAATGTACTCCCGCAAATTACTGTAGTAACATGCAATTTTAATTTGTTGCTACAGATGCAAAAGTGTACTCAGGAACTTAGCTTTAGCACCCAAGTAAAATAAATGGATCTGCAAAAACGTCATTTGAATTTTGTGGGTTAACTATACTCTTGAAAGAGTTACTGAGTGGGTATAACTTATGTAAAGATGGTTTCAGTGGTGTTTACACCATGGCAGGATTAGTCCAAAGGAATATTCAAAATACCCTTGGGAGGAATTCTAGGTGAATATCATTATCCCCATTTTACAGATGTAGAAACTAAGTAATAGTTTGATTAAGGGCTAATTTTCGGGGTAGGAACAAGGTGGCATGAGTGTCCCCCCCCCGACATCTTCATGTGTCACTGCAGCCTGAGTGGTGAGAAAGCAGCAGGATGGCTGGCTGCCAGCTTAACTTATTCTCCCTCCCATGCTGTAGGGACACAGCATGCCACTGCCAGGCGGGAGCAGCTGCTTCCTTGCTTCTGGGCATCCTTGCCAGAAGCATCCCAAGAAATCTGGGGAGGTGTCACACAAGCCTTTCATTTGCGCATGTTAACACAGGCCTTCAAAAATGTTCAACTTTAAGTTCCTGCATACTCCCTTTGCTAGTTTATAAATAAAACCACACCTGCTTTAACCACAAACACACAGATATGGAAGTGGTACAACTGTTCTAGTGTGGACATGGGTCTATTCACTAGCACGTATTTACTTGCTTAAATTTACTAGTGTCTATTTACTTCTTAATCCTGTATGGAAAGTGGAATAACTATACTGGGGTAAGAAATAGAACTGTCGCATGGTGGGAAATTTGCAAGGAGAAAGGGCTTGTGTGGACAAGACCTGAGGCTTGTCAGCACTATAGAGGGGGCCTCCATGTATTAGGAGAGTCCAGAAGCAGAAGGATCTAATGGTGTGTGTATGAGGAGAAGGACCGACCACACAAGAGGCTAAATGGATTTAGCCTTCAGGAGTTGCAGGGCCTCTGAACATCTGAATCCATGCAGGGAATATGTGGGTAGAAGTGCTGCATATAGCACAGGGCCTGTCCCTTCATTTAAAAGCCTAATGCAGGGGTTAAAATAAGGGGGGAAGCACCAGAACGCTGTTCCAAGGCCCACTATTTTTAGGGGATCAGTGTTCCAGGGCCCCTAAAAATAGAACATGGAGCTGGAACACTGTGTTCCAGGGCCCACCATTGAAAAATAGCAGGCCCCAGAATGTAGCATTCCAGGTCCACGTTCTATTTTTAGGGGCCTGAACAGTGGGCCTCTAAAAAAATCAGGCCCCAGAGTGGCGTTCCGCCGTGTTCTGGTAGGCAGGGGAGGCAGGCAGGGACCAGGGGTTATTTTGAAACACCTTATTTCGAAAGACAAAAACAGTGTCTTCGAGATAAGGAAGCAAAATAGCATGTCCACAGTGTGGACATGCTATTTCGCTTGGAGAGGGGACTGCTGGCACCTGCAGGGTAAAGCGCAGCTGCGCCTCACCCTGTGGGTGTCTTCAGAGGGCTGCAGGTACCGGCAGAGAGCAGCACAGCCGGGCGCTGCACCCCACAGATGAATGCAGAGGAGGATGTCTGCAGGGGGATTCCCGGCACCCCAGCCCCTGCAGCGGCGGGCTGAGCTGGGCGCCCCCAACCCACGGTGGACTTTGGGGGCAGCCTGGGTGGGGGATGCAGTGCCCAGGTGCACTGCTCTCCTCCGGTGCCTGCAGTCCCCCTCTGCAGACACCTGCGGGGTGAGGTGCATGGCTGCGCTTCACCCCGTGGGTGCCTGCAGTCCCCTTCTGCAGGCACCAGCGGGGTGCGGCGCCTGGCTGTGCTAATCTCTGCTGGTGCCTGCAGTCTCCCTCTGCTGGCCAGGGGACACCCCTCAGCACCCTGCCCAGGGTGCTGAGGGGGCAGACCTTCCTCCCAGGGTGCTTAGCACCCTGGGAGGAAGGGTCAAATGCTGTTTTGAAACAGCTATTTTTTCTAAACAGCATGTCCCGTTGATGTTGTTTCGAAACAACACTGTTTCAAAACAACGCTGTTTCGAAGCGAAACTGGGTTTAAGCCATTTCGAAAGAACGCCTGCCATTTCAAAACAAGGGGTTTGCTTGTTTCGAAATGCCTGTGCGTTGTGTGGCCATGGTGATTCTTATTTCGAAATAAGAATGCTGTGTGAACACACCGTAGGGTTAAGACAGTGAGGCTATGTCCACACGCAGGGCATTGTTTCAAAATAAGTTATTTTGAAACAAGTCATTTTGAAAACCCTTATTTCGAAATGACTTAATTCGAAATAACCAAAAAACCAAATCAAAATAAGGAAAAGCGGGAATTGAAATAGCATGTCCACACAGGCCTCTGGTCACACTGGCAGGCACACCCAGGAAGGGACTTCCTGCTTTCCCTGGGTGCTGTGCACCCTGGGAAGAAGGTCAGACTTATTTCGAAACAACGCTTTTATACACTTGCCTTTTTCTGACCAGCTCTGGTGAGCAGGTAGAAGCCTGTCTCCTCCTGCCAAGCTTGCACTTCCCTTCTGCTTTGATAAATAGTGAATAGCCCTGTGCTGAAAATGTCCAAAGATCACTAAGCTTGATCAGTCCATTGCTAGCTATTAACCATGCAAGATTAATTACCTTAAAACTCATGGATAAAATGAGTTCAACAACATTTACTGTACCATTCAGCCATTTACCTTTTCTTCATCAATCCCTTTAATACTATTTGAATAACAATTCCAGCCTGGCTAATAAATGAAGAAGCTCAAATCTTCAAGCTGCTTCTATTAATGAATTAACTTTTCAGGTAGTTATTAAAGTGACAAATGAACATGCTGGAAGATAATAAATCTATTTGCAATATTAAAGAAGAAAAGATTGGCTTCCAGCTGTTCCTTTCATCTCCATTTACACCATTACGGTTACCACATGTTGTAGATCAGTCATGGAAGAATTTGTCCAGGGAGCAGAGATGTTCTGGTTGTTTACATCAACAGCAGAGGGCACCAAAGATGGCACTAGCTGCTTCCCTTTGTCCCATTTAGAAGTTTTTGTGATTTATTGTTGACAATACATGGAACAGATCTTTTGAAAAACTGTGTTTGCTCAAAGATCAGCTGATGCCTTCAGACAAATTTAAAAACCAAATCTGCTTCCACCATGCAACTGTTTCTTATAAACTGTGAAACCGTTTAGCTGGGCACATTCCTTGATATTATTATTATAATTTTTATTTCTATTGCAATAACTCCTACAACCTTAGCCAAATCAAAGATAGGTGCTTGCGGTGATAGTTGGAGGCAAACTCTTTAGCAAGAGACAGTCCCCTCTTCAGACAGTTTACACTCTAGATCAGGGGTGGCCAAACTTACGGAAATCAAGAGCCACACAAATTGATTATTAAATCTTGAAGAGCCACACTGAGGCATGTAGTCATATTCTTTTATGTACTAAATTGATTTGCTGATGTACTTCTGCGAGCCACACTTTTTCATTCAAGAGCCACATGCGGCTCCCAAGCTGCAGTTTGGCCATGCCTGCTCTAGATAGACAATGCAGACAAAGAAAGGAAGTACCTTTATTCTGACTTTACAAGCGGGAATATGAAGATGAACAGGTGGAATTCATGTCAATGGCAAAACTCATATTAATTTCAATGGGACCAGAATTTCACCAAGAGTATCTGGGTGATTTGCTCAAGGTCACAAAGCTAGCCTCTGGCAGAGCTGTGAATTGACCCTACATCTCCTGGGTCCCTGTTCAGTTCCCTTACCAATATGTTCATCTTCTTGCTTGTGTTCATCTTCTCTTTTATTTCACCTGTCCCTGCTGCCTGTTTTTCACCTTGTACACATTATTATACCACAGAAATGAACTAATTAATCAGTCTCAACCCCACGATGCTCCAGTTGCCTTCCTCCTCTTTTTCATGATTATAATGATGAATTATTTGTGTTACAGGAATGCCCTCAATATGCCAGGAACTGCTGCACAGATGTACCATATCACAAGTCACACAACCAATAAATGGAGGGAGAGAAAAATAAACATACAGTCAGGATTCATCATTAAAAAAATAAATAGCAACTGCCAGCATTCACAAACTGCCAGACTTCTAGCTCACTGTGATCAGTTCATTGTTTATCTACATTGCATGGAGTGGGTCATTTTGAGGAGGGACTAAAGCAGGAGATGGCAGCAATTAATGGCCATGTTAGGTGAGAATGTCACTATATGAAGGATTGTATATATCAATAATGGTACTCTTGCTTCTATTGAAATCAAGGACAAAAGACTTATAGCTCAATCTTTCAGAGCAGCACTACAGAAAGGCAGTTTTTGGGAGTTTTCTTCAGGACATCTGTTCTTAAGAATGCTTGAGAAATAGCTCATCAAACCAGAAGCCATAATGCATTTCTGCTACAGAGACAATTTCCTATTTGCCTTTTTGTGATCTGGTTTACAGCAATGCACAGAAACAGAAAACTTAAATACATATTTTATATGTTAATGTGTATTTGGATAGTAAGCTTTTAGGCTATATCTACACTAGCCACAGGAAGTTTGAACTTGTTAGTTCAAGCTAAGAATTTTGAGGTTAGTCTGAACTAACCTCAAGCTTATAAGCTCAAAGTAATTGGCTTACTTTGGACTTCTTAAGTTTGAGCTAAGTGTTAGCCTGTGGCCATATTGTGCCTAGTCTGAACTAAGTGCTTAAGTCCAGCCTGAACACCAATACTAACAAATTCAAACTAAGAAACTTGCTAGTGTGGCCATGGCTAAGTTAGTCTGGACCAGGATGTTACTACATTGGGGCTGGCAGGGCATGAGCCCTGCATCCCAGCCCTGGGCCCTGCATCTCCAGTCTCAGCTAGCCAGAAGTGGCCTGATCTGGCTCCAGGCCACTTCTGGAAAGCACGGATGGATCCTGACACCTCCAAAGAAGTAGCAGGGACTGTCTTCTGCTTCAAGCCTCCTCCAAGAGGCTCAAAGCCAGAGATAGTCTGTGCCACTTTTTACAAGCTGCAGGAATGGTCTCCGCCACTTGGGGACAGTCCCTGTCACTTGTAAAAAGCAGCATGGACCATCCCTGGCTTTGAGCCCCTTTCAGGACGCTCGAATCTGGATCAGGCCCCACATGTGGCTGGATCCGGCCTGTGAGTGGCTGGATTGGGGTCATTTTTGGTTGGGGGCACGTGTCCCACATCCTGGCCCCCTCCAGAATCACTCCTGATCCAGACTAAGCCTACTTAGTCCAGACTAACTTGCCAGTGTAGCCATTGCCTTAGGGGCAAGGAGTGTCTCTTTGTTCTTTTTGTGCAGTGTCCTGCATAATGTATGCCAATGTGGACACAAGACCTAACAGACATAAACTGGCCATCGGAAAGTTTAGACTTGAATAAAAGATGGGCTTCTGTCCATCAGAGAAGTGAAGTTCTGGAATAGCCTTCCAAAGGGACCAGTGAGGGGTAGAAAGCCTACCGGGTTTCCAAACTGGGTCTGATAAAGTCATGTAGAGGATGTTAATGGGCATAATAACTTAGTTGGTATAACAGCCTGCTTTGACAATTGACTGATCTTTGGCTCCTGGTGCTAGATATGCTGACAGGATGATTGATGGGGTGGGTTTTATGTTATTACAGATAATTCCTTATGAGGACTTAAGACTGATGAGGCTTAATCACATGCTCAGGGTTTACCAGATTGTCATACTGGGGTCAGGAAGGAATTTTCCCTCACAACAGATTAGCAAAGGCTCTGGGAGTTCTGCCTTCTACTCTAGCATGGGATTCTCAGCACATTAAAGTCTAAACCAGTGGTTCCCAAGTGGCAACACCCGAAGTGTGCTGTGAGAATCTTGGAGAGCAAGAGTTAGAGCTCCCTCCCTGCTCAGTCCAGCCATGTGGGCTGTGCAGGGCTGGCAAAAAGCAATGGTGGCTTTTGGGATAGGCGAAGCAAGCAGCCGCCTAACGCCCCAAGCAATAAGGGGTCCCATTCTCAATTTGGTGGACAGAAATGAAAATATAGAAATTGTTCCTATCTAGCAGAGCTACTAGCTTAGGGCTGGAAGCCTAAGCACTTTTCACTCTTGGATCATCAAAGCAAACTATCATTAGGATCTGTGCTTCGTCTGAATTGCAGATTTCACCATTATCTGCCCATCATCTTAACACTGACCTGCCAGAAAAGCAGGTGCAAGCAACAGACAGCACAATAGTAGGAACTTTTCCCTTGGCCTCAGCTTTTAATTCCTCAGCGTGGCCATTTATTCTGCCTTTTTTAAATTTTGTGAAATATTACCTTTTCCTTTTCTTTTTTTACCTGTTCTTTTGCCTTTTCCTTTGACTTTGTGACAATTTTTAGTTTGGCTTTGGTTAGATCAGTTTACCAGGTAGGTCCATATAGGCTGCTACATATAAATACAGTGCTGCCCTTAGGCAATCATTACACCTGGGTGTGATGTCTGCGCTGTATGTCTTTCTTTTGGTAAGCAATTTTTTAGCTTCTTCTGTACTTACTATTTAATATTTTGAGGGGGCAAGAGTCTTATAAACTTGAGTACTTCAGAGAATTTCACTGAAATTTGGTGTTTTTCATTTATAACTACACACTAGGAACCTTTTTTTACTTATTTTTATTTATTATAATTATTTGTTTTAAATGTCTAGTGCACATAAACCCAAGCCTATATGAAACATTTGTAAGATTTGACTGCCAAAATTTTAAATGTGGTATTTGTTATTTTTGAGTCATCATTAATGTTACCACTTTTTATTTATTAATTAATGCTCATACTTTAAAAAAAAATGTTCATTTTAACTTTGTAGTTCAGCATTAGCTCATTTATGTTAAGTGAAAGATGCTCAACTTCCAAGCTTCATGATGGGAAGATCTTTAAAAATATCAGACACAAGAATAATTTATGAGTTTGAAAGGGAAAGTCATGTTAGTTCAGTTCAGCAAAACAAAAAAAAGAAGTCCTGGGGGGTCAGGTGGGGTGGTTAGGGCTGCGGGGGGGGAGGGACCACATGGAAGGTAGCAGTGAGGGTTGATAGTGAACCCTTTAGGGGGCCCCACAAAGTAGTTTGTGGCAGGGAAGCAGCTCCCAGCCTGTCAGCCAGCCTGCATATAGCCAAGGTAAGGCCTTTGAGGGGGGCTGCTGGGGGTTGTGGGGGGCATTTGTGTGTAGCAAAGGTGGGTGGGAGTGGATGTGTAGCAGAGGGTGTGTAGCTGAGATTGTGGGGTGGCTGTTTGATTGGGGTGTGTGTAGCTGGGAGGGGGTGAGCTGAGGGCTGGAGGGATAGTTCTGGTTCCTGCAGTGATGAGAAGGTCCCTCACAGGCAGCAGGGGGCTTGGGGAGGGGGGAATGGGACCCACTGGGGTGGGAGGGAGCAGCAGTGGGGTGAGTATTTGCCCTGGGTGGCAGGGAGCCACTGTGGAGAAAGGGAGAAGTGGGTGCTGCACCGTGCTCCCCTGCCCTACCTTCCCAGTCCACAGGTTCCCCCTCTGCCCTGCCACCATGAAGCCACACCTGTTCTCCTTTCCCCTCTCCTCTCTTGGCACCCTTCTGCTGTTCCCCACATGGCTGCCCTTGTCCTCTTTGGCCATCCCTGGAGCCCTCTTGCAAGCAGAGCAGGTGCTAACACACCCCTGCAGTGGTTACCAGGCTTAATGGGTTGTGGCAGCCCTGCCCCTGCCCTGCTCTGCTCCTCACACTCACTCCTGCCACTGCAAATAACTCCAGACTCCCCGTCTTGCCATCCCTGCTCTGCTACCCTACTACCCCACATAGCAGCATTTCTGAACCACTGTGCCATGGTTCATAAATATTCATGTTATTTGAGCTAATTTTGAAAAATTTGAAGGTAACAAGGTGCGCCACAGCAGAGAAAAGGCTGGGAACCACTGGTCTAAACCATAATTTGCAGCCTTTGCTAACTCAGTTTCCAAAGGGATAGCCATGTTCGTCTAGTGCAGCAAAAAAAGAAAAAAAAAAAAAAGAAGGAGTTGTGTGGCACTTAAAGACTAACAGATTTATTTTTCACATGAGCTTTCATGGGAGAAAATCTCACTTCGTCAGATGCTTCAAAGATGGGTAAACTTACAGAATGGAATGAAAATAAATGCAAGGGGGTGTAAAACATAGGATCAGGTCATAAAGTAACTGCAAATCAGAGCAGTTGTTAGGTTGAAACCGTGGAAAGCCTGAAGTCAAATTACCTTTTGTAATGGGAAAAGAACCCATAGTCTCGATTCAATGCTGCTTTCATGGAATTTAATTTGCATATTAATTCAAGATCAGCTGTTTCTCTTTGAAGTCTTCATGTCCCAGCCACATCTCTGATGATGGTCATTAAGAAATCATTTATCGAGTGATTAGAAAGATGGAAGTGTTGAGCAACTAGTTTTTTTGTTTTGTGATTTCTGATATCAGCTCTATGTTCATTTATTCTTTTGTGCAGACATCGTCCTGTTTGTCGAATGAATAAGGTGTTTGGCCATTTCTGGCACATGATGGCATAGATCACATTAGTAGATGAACAGGTAAATGAGCCTTTGATGGAGTAGCAGGCTTGATTAGGACCTACGATGGTATCTATTGTGCAGATATGTGGGCAGACTTGGCAGCATGGTTTGTTGCAGGGGTGTGCCTGCTTTAATGTTTCTCTTGTAAGATCTGTAGTTCCTGGTGAGTATCTGTTTAAGATTGGGTGGCTGTCTGTAGGCAAGGAGAGGTCTGTTTCCCAATGCTTGAGAGAGTGAGGGATCATCTTTTAGAATAGGCTGTAGGTCCTTAATGATCTGTTGCAGAGGTCTGACTTGAGGATTGTATGTGGTGACTAGTGGTGTTCTGTTGTTTTCTTTCTTGGGCCTCTCCTGTAGTAGGTGACTTCGGGGAACCTGTCTAGCTCTGTTAGTTTATTTTCTTACTTCCCCAGCTGGGTACTGTAGTTTCAAGAATGCTTGATAGAGATCCTCAAGATGTCTGTCTCTGTCTGAGGGATCAGAGCAGATGCGGTTATATCTTAGGACTTGGCTGTAGACAATGGATCGTGTGGTTTGTTTAGGATGGAAGCTCGAGAGATGTAGGCAGCTATACCGATCAGTAGATTTTCGGTACAGGGTGGTGTTGATGTGTCTATCTGTGATGTGTACTGTAGTGTTGAGAAAGTGGATCTCCTATGTGGAGTGTTCCAGGCGCAATTTTATTGTGGAGTGAAAATTGTTGAAATCTCTGTGAAAATCTTCCAGTGCATCCCTGACATGGGTTGAGATGATGAAGATGTCATCAATGTAGCATAGGTAAAGAAGAGGTGTTTTGGGATGAGACTCAAGGAGACGTTGTTCTAATTTGCCCATAAAGATGTTGGCATATTGTGGGGCCATGCAGGTGCCCATAGCAGTTCCACTGACTAGGAGGTATTAATTATCCTCAAATCTGAAATGGTTGTGGGTGAGCAGAAAGTTACAAAGTTCCGTCACAAGCTGTGCTGTGGCATCATCTGGGATGGTTCTTCTAATAGCTTGTAATCCATCCTTGTGTGGGATGTTGGTGTAAGAGCTCCTATATCCATAGTGGCCAGAATGGTGTTTTCTGGAAGTTCACCAATGGACTGTATTTTCCTCAGGAAGTCAGTGGTATCTGAAAGATACCTAGGGATGCTGATAACATAGTGTCTGAGGAGGGACTCAGTCATAGGTTTGAGGCTTATTATAGGAGTGGGTGGGTGGGTGAGGTTCTGTGGCCTGCATTGGGCATGAGGTCAGACTAAATGATCATAGTGGTCCCTTATGACCTTATTAGTCTATAATGGTTAGCACTTCTAAGTGTAACTATAAGACAAATAATTTTCAGGTTGTAAGGCAGCTTGGTGTTGAAAGGCCCAAACCAAAAAGGGTCAGGTAATACAACAAATGTAATACATTAATTACAATGCAAACCAACACAGAGAAAAAGAGCTGACATTTTAGCAGAAAGTTGACATGCTCAGAATTAGATCCCTAGATATATAATAATTATTTTTTTATTTGACCACCATCATGCTTCATCAGCAGCAGCTTCTGGGGTGGAGGTGGGCACAGACATGGCACATCAGTGTTTGTGTGCCTTGTTGCCACAAAAACTAATGGCATATTGGGCTACATTGGTAGGAGCACTGCCAGCAGATTGAGGGAAGTAATTATTCCCCTCTATTCAGCACTGCTGAGGACACATTTGGAGTTCTGTGTCCGATTTTGGGGCTCCCACAACAGAAAGGAGATGGACAATTTGGAAATAGCCCAGCAGAGGGCAAGAAAAATAATTAGGGGGCTGAAGCACATGACTTACGAGGAGAAGCTGAGGGAATTAGTCTTGTTTAGTCTGTGGAAGAGAGTAAAGAAACTCAGTGGAATAGCATTGGGGGGGAGTGGTGGGGGGACAAATCTCCCCAGGTTCTGGGCTGCAGGGGGCACTGACTGGGGGGTCTACAGGGTGTGGAGTGGTGTGGAGTGCTGGGGGAGCACAAATGTGGGCTTGGCCCCTGGGCACCTGCGGGCACTGGACACCCTTGATATGCTACTGATGAGGAAGGATTTGATAACAGTCTTTAACTATCTGACAGGTGGTTCCAAGGAGGATGGAGCTAGGTTCTTCTCAGTGATATAGATGACAGAACAATGAACAATGGTCTTACGTTGCAGTGGGCTGAATGTTAGGAAAAATTAGGTTTGATATTAGGAAAAACTTTTTCAGTAGGTGGGTGGTGAAGCAATGGAATGGTCTGTTTAGGGAGGTGGCCAAATCTTCATCACAGGAGGTTTCTATGGCAAAGCTCTGGCTGGAATGATTTATTTGGGGTTGGTCCTGCTTTGCACAGGGGTTGGAATAGATGACCTCCTGAGGTCTCACCCAGTTCTAATCTTCTATGATTCTATGACCATCATCATCACCAACAGGGCAAATCCCAAAGGGACATAGACTCCTTGCTGATTGAATATTGCCTTTATCAATGTCCAGCTCTGTACAATCTTGCTGGAATCAATCTATTTTTGTCATTAATGAGCTTAACCCACCATGGGTATTCTTGGCAGCTATATAGTTGCTGATGGGGTAACAAAATTCCTTGATAAACACGTTATAATTCATTGGTCTTCCAGCTACTGTGCTTAGCAATGTTCCCAGTATAAATCTTCAGGAGGAAATCCTAGCTGTAATGAAGTGAAAGGAAAAGCCCCATTAAATTTGTTGGGGCTAGGATGTCACCCGAAGACAGTTCTTATTTCAGAGAGCGTACAGCCTCAAACCAGTTCCACTTATCAATCTCTCCTAGCTAGTGAGACACTTATTCTCCCATCATTCTAGCTGATGCATTAATGATGAAGTTGGAATTATGTGATCAGATCACTGTGCATGACCCTTATGTCCTCATACAACCCTATCAACATCAAATAACATTTTGGTTTCAAAGCGAAGCAGTCAAACCAGGGAAAGCCTAGACAACCCTGCCTTATCCTATCAGAATCTTGTATGTTGTATTCTGTACAGATGTGCATGCTGACTGAGACTCTTCCTTGTTTCATTCACATACACTCTCCCAATGGAATGTTAAAGTCAGGATCTCCAAAACCAGTCATCATTGGCCTAATTCTGTTCTCACAGAAGTCAATAATAGAATTCCCATAGGCTATATCTACAGTTAAAAAGCTAGTTTGAATTAATTAATTCAAACTAATACTGGTTAATTTGAACCAGGGGTGTCGCTGGGGCAGGGAGGACGTGGAGCACGGGCCCTGCCCCCGCCCCCGCCCCCAGAGGGCAGGCCCCACCCCCAGCCAAAAGGCCACGCCCCTGGCCATAGATGCAGCTGCCGCGGATGCGGCCCGCTGGGGATCGGGCCCCAGATTCCCAGCCTGATTGGGCTGGAGATCCGGGGCACTGGTGTTGGGACCCGGGGCACGTGCCCTGTGGTGCCCAATGCCAGCGACACCACTGATTCGAACTAACATGTCCCCACTAGAAACTCAAATCAAACTAGCATGTCCATAGACAGGACTTGCTAGTTCTATTTAGGAGTAAGGCACCATGGCAAATGTGGCAACATGGCCCCTGAGAAGGACCATGTACCCACCCAATACATAGAAAGTGGAAGGCACCCTGGGACAAAGAAGTTCAAACTGCATTAATTCTAACTAACGGTTAGTTCGAATTAACGCAGATCCATTGGGTTCATTAGAACTAATAAGTACTTCAAAGTTAAGTGAGGTTTTATAACTTCAAAGTAACTGTTCATTACTTCAGACTAAGGACTTCCTTAGTTCGGAATAATGAAACCCAGTGTGGCCATGCACTAATTTAGTTTGAATTAATGCTCACTAATTCGAACTAAATTCCAAGTGTAGACACAGCCATAGACATTAATGGGAATGAAGCTAGGTCAAAGCTACTTGTTTTTGAAAAATTTGCCCACTAAAAATGAGCCCTTACAGTTATTAGGCAGATGAGGAGTTGTGATTGCCACTACTGATTGATTTCAAACTGTGCACACAGCTAGAGTTTGCTGGAAGATTCTAATATTTTTGTAATCCTCTCCTCTTCTCCCTCCCATGCCTGCTTGTTTCATTCACCTGTCAGATGAACAGGGCCATATTATTAACTGGTGTAATTTGTTATAGCTCTGTTGACTTTAATTGAACTGTGACAACTTATAACAACTGAGGATTAGCTCTCTAGGTTTATTTTACAGTATCAAGCATAATGGGACAACCATTACCATTGTGAAATAGGTGTGTTATTTCTGCAAAAAGCTTCTTAGGCCTTTCCCTTGGTTTTCCTTAATTAAAACTCTTCATGGATGAAAAGGTCAAATAAAAGGAAAATGTTAAGATAGAGAGGTGACTTTCTTCTTGGTGGTTCTAGGCATTACTGCTATGCAAATAATTATAGTTGTTTTTATTTTAAAATAAGAAATATTCATTAGTCCATTTATGTAACAGGTAATGAATGACGATTCCAAAAGTGATTATGTCAGAAAGAGGTTGGAACATTTAATTTCTGCAATGAAAAGCAAAAGTGTAATGAAAATCTTAAACACAAACGTAACCCAGCTATGTGGGTTAAAAGGAGAGGAAGGACCAGAAAGCCTGGTCAATTGCTTGATCATAAACAAAAGTAGTAATTTCAGCATCCAAATCAAATAAGGATAAATGTAGAGAACATACAAAGATCAATATAGACATTAAGACTTTGTAGAGCTGCTTCTTGCTCCTGATACAGAATGAAGCTTGCTCTGTCAGAGACTGGATTACCTAAGTGACTTGTATTGATGTATAATGGATTGACTAAACATGCAGTACACTTTGCACAGCAAGGACCTTGACCCCCAATATTCAGCTGTGACTGAGCAGGATAATTCATGGGGGTGGGGTTAGGAAACAAATTGCCTTTAAGGGTATGTCTACATTGCAACTGAGATGTTTCATTCCCACCAAGTAGATGCACACTCCAGCTCTGCTCAAGCCAGATGTCATTCCTATTGGATAGATGTACATGCTAGCTCTGCTCAAGTTCCAGGTTGTGCTCAGGGGATCAGGAGGAAGGAGAGTGTTAGACCCCTCTCAAGTCTTTCAGTTTTTTCTTCACTGACAGAAATAAAAGATCAGAGTCCAGCAGCCAGCAATACCGCAGGTTTATTGGGATCTTTTCTGTGCAAACATTCATTAGGACCCTATAGACCTTTGCAACAATAAATGTCCCCTCCCAGTAAATTTCCACCCCTCCCTACTTAATTTCTCCCCTCCCCTGTACATTCTTACTTCCTCTTCGTCCTTGTTTACCTCAGGTTTTCTAATGTATTTTAACCAATAATTTCTTTAATACTATTTCAAGACAATTTTAAACCAATCCTAACATATTGTAACATAAAATTCTCTAACCAATCATATCCCACCACCTTAACTGATTGCAAGTAGTTATAGGATAGACAGAAACAAACAAGGACTCAGACAGAAGTTATCAGACTAATAGATAACAAGATGCCCAAACAATATTAAATTTAGATTCTATCACAGGTGTTTGCAAACAAAATAGGATGCTATCTTTCTTTATCTGGAGGCATTGGCCTTTTCTAATGTGATTTGTTTGGAATGTGTGGTTGCCGCTGGTGCTTTTTGCCTTTGCTTAGTCAAAGTACAAAGCCTCAGCCTGTCAAACAGCCTATGGATTTATTTCTTTGGTTTGCAACCACTGTAGCCAGCTAAGGGTATCTTTACACTGGAGGCTCTGTTAAGTCGACTTAACAAGGTGAACTTTAAGTTGACTTTAAAGCTGACCTAGTTAAGTCAACTTAGAGAGTCCACATGGAAAACTCCTGTCAACTGCCTGCAGCCACACTGGCAGGTGCCAGGTCAACCCTTCCTAGTGGGAGGGGGTCTGGAGGCCAATTAGGTTGACTTAAGGGCTTTTCCCTGTCTACATTGGCAAAGGTGACTTAATAAGGATGACTTAAGCATTAAGTTGACCTTAAGAGGTGGTGTTATTAAGTCAACTTAAGGAAGTACTTAAGTCGACTTAATAAAAGCCCAGTGTGGCCACGAGGGTCTGTAGGTCAACTTAACCTTCTTTAAGTTGACATAAGGTTCCAGTGTACATCTACCCTAAGTAATTCAAACATACTTAAAAATCATAGGCCTTACAAGCAAGCCTAATTATCTGTAGTCTAACAGAGAGCATTGCACTGAGGTGGCTAGTCCAAGTTGCTGCCTGTACCATGATGGCCACACTGTCATTTTTAGGGGCTAGCTCAAACAGAGCTAGTGTGTGTATGTCTACCCAAGCTAGGAATGACACCTCCAAATTTCTGGGTAGATGTAGCCTCAGTCACCTTTCAGCTCCCTGGGACAGACCTTGCAGTGTGTGGGTCTACTGTCAGATCCACTACAATCAGTTGCGATGCCTGACACCAGCTGAGAACATTCTCCATGGCTCTGGGCTGAGCCATCACCTTGGCTAAATGAGAGCAGCATGAAGTCTGTTCTTAGCTGGACCAGCTGACAATGGGTCAAAGGGCCTGATACAAAAGCTGGGGATCAGTGAGGCATTTGGAAGCCCTGGTGATGCTCTTTATTCCACCCATATCCTGCTTTAGCAGGAAATTGAGTTAAGCAGCAGTGGAAAGATAACTGAAATGACAGCGTGCACGGCTAGGTCAAGAAAAGACCAAGCCCCTTTCAGATAACCATGATTTATGATGTCACACACCATTCAGCACTTTTCGGAAAAGGGATCAATAAATTAATTAGTGAGTTAGAAGCTACAGAATGTATCACTTGCTTTAGCATTTGATTAGAGAAACATGGCTGATTCAAAAGTAACATAACTGCTGGTTGAGATGTTACATTCTATTATGTGTGAGATTGGAAAAAAAATGAAGCAGAAATGTATTTTGCAGTGTACAGCCAATACAGAATGTTAGACAGTCACTATTGTATAAAGATCTGCATTTCGATACAATTACAGTGCTGCACGTTGAATCAATAGCTCCTTGTATAAATAATAGGACATTTCATCGCTATGAAAGCTGTTCCAAATGATCATTATGATGCCAACTTTGGGATTAATAACATGCAAGGGCCAGTTACACACCAGATGTACTGTAAAATATTCTGAGATGCAGTTTTTATGAGTTATCGACAATGACATGATATGAGCAGATTCTAAGGCAATGAAGGGCCAAAACTTTGGTCTTGTCTGGTGAGTAGCATTCAATACACATATTGCTTGTCTAAGTAAAGTGAATATAATTTGATCCAGAATATACTCAGTCTGCTCTGGAAATGGAGAGAAAAGTTAAAGACTCAGTGCAAATGATCTATTAACCATTTTGTTTTTGTGCTTTTACTTCCTCTTTGTTGTTTTAATATCATGTTTAAAAGAATTACCTTGCAGATTCCTGCCTTGGAGGAATTTCTTCCTATTAAGCAAAAGGATAAGGCCTAGCAGTAAACAATAGCTGTATGCATAATTTTGAAAACCCATTTATTCTGAAATAATTCTGGCTTCTACATATTATTTCATTCCCTACATTAATTCCTTCTCTATTATTTTCCAGGACACTTACATTTAAAAAAAAAAATATTTCTTAAGGGCTCATCTACAACATCTATTTATTCCCATAACTGAAGTCATAATACTGTATTTTTGACATCATAATTATTTCCACAGCAGCCAACTGTGATTTTGCAAATTGACTGCAAGTAGGGGAATGAGCAGCAGCAGCAGATGAACCCTTAAATAACAATGAATCTGCCCTTGAAACCAGAGAATGAGGACAAATCACAGCACAGAATATGATTTGTAAGCAGAATTATTGAAAAGCAGAGAACAAAATTTTCCTTTTAGCTGCATTGCTGTAAATCTGGAACAGCTATTGAAGTCAATGGAGATATCGCTAGATTTAAACTGGTGTGATTCAGCAGGCTTTGGCCCATCTAAGCCAAAATTCATGATTTCCCACAAAATAGCAGTGACAACAGCAAACAAATTATGAATGCCCTTCCCTCTATCACACTTGATAGTATTCAAGCAGCTTTTGATGAAATGTCCTTTAGCTACATACATCCTTCTACAGCCTGTCATTAATGATTTTGCAAGACTGCTAAAAAGGGTGCTTTAGAATTCGAGTGGGGTGTGTTTCTCAGCAACAATGCTCTACAGACAACACACTCCTTGTCATTGGAGCACGCCCTTGGTGGTGCTATAAAAGACAGAAGGATGACTGATTTTAACAGCCTTGGAAATGTAATAATCACTTTGAGATTTGCTATCTAGGGTGTTTTATTACTATTAGGGAATGGAATGTATAAATAAAATCAAGGAAAACATTTACTGTACTAGGAAAAAATCAAGAGGAAGAAGGGGTTAATAAGCTTTCTGGCAGGAGGAAAAATAGCTGCATCCACCCAAAGGGATTAGGACATAAATTGTCAATTGTGGAAGGAGGGACTGCAGGCTGAGTCTTGTTAGAAGTAGCTCTTGGAAAGGAAGTTTTGGGCCGGCTTGGGGTCCTTGCTCCCAGGAAGCAGAACGCTTAGCCTGGCCAGAGGCAGAGAAGACCCTGCCAAGGAGGTCAGCACTGAACTGTGGAGGAAAATGGGCACTGACCATAGGTTGTTGGGGACTCTCACTTTGACTGGCACGTTCCCTGAGGAACTAAGGATGTTCTTCAGCAAGAGAACCCTCCAGAGGTGTGAGAAAACCACCTGGTGAAAACTTGGGACAATGATATCCCTTTGATGATTGAAACTTATGAGTCCACTAGGACTGCCACAAACTCATCACCTAAATTTAATCTCCTTTTCTCTGTGGTCCATGCAGGAATACAAATGTAAGACTGCTTTCTAGGTACTATTGCCTTTTGAAGGTAAAGTGGGCTCCCTAGCTAGTCTGCCAGGGTGCTCCCTGTGAGTTAACTCAGGATGGTCTCATCTAAAGAGTGAGTGATGTGATTCTCTTTTACCTTCTCTTTCTTGTTTCCTTTAATCTACCATGAATCCTTCATAGCCAGGATCAGACCTCCAGCAGGTGTAAACTCGTGGAACACCATGACACTCAGTAGCATTATGTTGACTGACACCTGCTGAGGATTACCCAAACTTGAAAGAAAACTCCTGTACTTGGCCTATACAACATATTAGCCCCCCTTAGAAATACTGGAGCCCTCGTGATGATAGGGGGCACATAGAACTTTAAAAATAACAGAAACCCCAAACTCTAAAAAACCTACATTTCAAAGAATGTAGCAAACCAGAAATAATATTAAAAGAACATGTGGAAAAGAACAGACTCCCTCACGCTTAATTTAGCAAAGCTATATTGAAATTTAGTTTAGACTTTGGCTCACATTTAAAGATTTGTAAGTTTTAAGACCAGAAGTACCAAATTAGGTAATCAAGTCTTCTCCCTCACCAATCCACAGGTGATAATATTTCACCCACTTACCACTGTATGGAGGCCAATAATTTGTATTTTCCAAAGCATCTCTTCCAGAAAGGCATCCAGACATGACCTGAAGACATGAGATCGAGAATCTACCATTTCCTGTGGTTTGTTCCAATATGTCATCACCCTCACAGTTAAAAATGTGTGCCTGGTTTAGAGTTTGAATTTGTCTGCTTGTTACTTTATCTTTGTGTGCTGCCTTGTACAACAGTGTCCTGGTCTTGGATGGACTCGATGCATGACTATGACAAATATTAATAATAGCTGTGGAATTCGATGCCCAGCAGACTATCATCTTTTCCCTCATATAACTGCTGGGATTTATTCTAAAGTGTGAGTTTTAGGTTTTGAAAAAAATGATCTCTGGAAATTATTGGGGCTGTCATCTTTGACCACTTCTTGCCTGCCAATTCTCCCCATCCCAAGCATGAAATAAAATACTACACACAAACAACCAGAAGAATTGCCACACTTGGTCCTCAACAAAAGCATATTTAACTAGTGGATTTGACAAATTTAGCCTAGGATGCAGCTGGATCAACTTGAGTTGAAAATAAATTGTTTCCGATATTTGCAAAATTGACCCTGAACTAATTCTATAACCTGAGGGTAAATGTCAATAAATTCAGCTCCATTTGAATAGAGCCAGGAGGAAAATAAATCAATGGCATGCTAACTGTACTCGTCTGAATCAAAAGCCTCTGTCTTCTACAAAGTGAGATGACCACATTCATTGCACAAAGGAACCCTACGTAAGTGGTTTACTCATTGCACAGAGAGGAACCATATGTAATTTGTTTGCTGTCCAATAAAAGTCCCATGCCAGATTATTCCCTCTTTAATTATAAGCAGAATGGGTTGACGTGCACTGCAGATTTATTTCAGAGCCCTTTGTTTTTGTAATTCTTGATGAATAAATCTTGATGTTCTTTATCCCAGCAGTCTCCAAAGAAGAAATTGTTTTTATTCTATCACATTGCTTTAGACAGTCCATCCTCTCAAGATGGAGAACTCCAATTCCTTTGAGGTTTAATTTAACATCACAGCTGATCTCAGTACAGTTTCTCTCAGTGCCTGTGAAAAGTTGCTCTGATTTCATTTTTGTCACCTTTTACTGTTTCTGGATTGAGAAACCCATGATCCTTCAGGCAGTTGTGCTGGTCAATCAATGGGCTTGCTCCTTCTTCCTTTCCTAGAGTTAGAAGATGCTGCTGCATTATTGGTGAAAATAATGTTCGGCAAGAGCCACAACACTGTAATGTTGAATATGGATAGTTATTAAAGTTCCTGTGCCACTTCCTGTAAGAATGGAATGTTTACTTAATTCCAGCTTGAGTAACTACATTCAGCCTAAGTTTTAAACATGGCTCTAAGTTTGTACCTGCGTCTGGAATTTTAATTAAACAAACAGAAATAAGTTAAATTTATCCAGTCACACCAATTAAATACAAATCCCCCCCCCCACTCTAGGTACAAATGCAGTATGGTATTTTGGTACATGCTTAACTTTAAGGTTAGTTACTTTGACCTTTTGATCAGGCTCCATACTATGCGTTGTCTAAGTAACAAAAAATTGAAGCAATCTGTCTAAGAATTACCATTGTTTTGTGGATGTCAACGTGGGGGGGAGGGGGCAGCAATTCAGAATTCCATGAGATTCCACAGGCCTGGCAGGGAACCATTAGTGAGTTTACTGAAATTAACACAGAGTTTAATCAAGTGTCCACTCTTGTGTGAAAGGAAGATTTTGACAGAAAGGTCAGAAGTAAGGTATCACTTCACGTAATTCTGAAGCTTCATTTCATTTTTTGAAAAGTCACCCTCACAATTTTTGAGGCCATCAGTGAAAACATTATTTTTTTTTGTTGTGTTTTGTTTTCTCCAATGGCTTCTTTGTGAGTCTTGTCTAATTTTTAAATAATATTAAGTATGGTGGCATAATGAGAATATTTGTGCAGACACAGGGACACAAACTTTTGATGCTTTCTTAAAATTTAACTAGTCAACAGTTTATGTAGAGCTGTTTGAAAAAAACAGAAAACATTTTTTGTGCAAAAAATGAAAGGTTTCAAAGTCATTTTATTCCAAATGCTTTGAAAAATAAAGACATTTTATTCATGTGATTTTTCATGCTGGTTTTAATAAAAACATTGATGTTTGAAATTACATGTTTCTTTCTCCAATTTAGCCTCTTTTTTGTTTTTCTATTTTGCTACTGAAGAGGTGGGGAATAGAGAGAAAACAGGGAGAAGTGAATGAAAAGGATAGTCAACGAACCTAGTGGGGGAGAAAAGCAACCCTCTCCCCCCCAAAGCTACTTTTTATTTTACAATTAAGTAAAAATAGTGACACATTTTGAAACCCCCCAATCTTTATAAAATTGCTGGTGTTGAAAAAAGGACAATTGACAATGAAAATGAATCCATTTAAAAAATGTTAACCAGTTTAAATTTTAAAAACTTTAATCTCAAAAACCGGTCACTGAAATTGCCCAGCTCATTAGAACACTTTACAGTGGTTAATGACACAGCCCCTAACACTTCAGAGCAACTGGATTATTTGGAGTTTGCAGGGATTCTTTGTATTTATGCATGTTTGTATGTATGTATTTATTAACCAGCATTTCAGGAAGAAAGAAAGTTAGCCTCACAACAGGACTTTGGCTACAGCTTCAAGTGTAAACAGAGCATGAGCCCTCAACAGAACATACTCCTGTGAAGAAGTCCTTGTGCTCATTCTCAAGTGAAGGGTGTTTTCTCTACTCTGTATTGGGGCAGTGAGTGAAGCACAATGTGAGCCTTATAGCCAGAGTCTGCCCCGGGGGCTTCAGAGTCTCTGACCTTAATTTGTAAGTCAGCATGTAGGGTTTCAATAGGGAAAACATGTGCATGATCCGTATTATATCAGTATATAATATACATAACCCACAGGGATGTTGAGTGAATTAATTTATTAATGTCTGTAAAGTGTGTTGAGAGCCTCTCATGGATTATTACCACTGAGACAAATAATGCATTAAGATTTTCAAAAGTCTTAGACCCATCTCAGCCTCAGAAGAGTATCCATGTGTACATTGACTAAGATCAAACTGCACTGGTTATCCATTTTGGTTTTCCAGGTCTTAAACTGATTGTCAGCTGAGTCCAGAAACACATTTCATCTCATGATTTATCACTGTACAGTCAGGTATATGAGAGATTGGCTTTAGACCTTCCTCTGGAATATTTATTGCTGACCATTGTCAGGCAGAAAGCACTGGGCTCTGTGGACTATGCTGGAATTTCTGTGAGCCTATCAGATTGCATTTACTGTCACCTAACAGGATTACATTCTATACTTTTCCTTGCTCACCTATTTCCATACAGGCATCGGATTCTAAAGTTAACCGTCCAACACTTTGGGGACCTTTGACAGCTGTTCTTGAGATATTTTTCATCTCCAGCAGATGGAAGCAACTCTCTGTTTGTAGAGCTCTCTAGTGAGGCTAAATGAAAGGGAGATGTTTTGAACTTCAGTTTGCTAGATAATCTCAGTTTTTAAAAACTGCTTGCAAGACACTGGGATCAAACTAACATTGTTATTTAAAAGTGTACGTTTACCTCCCACTGGAATTGTGGTTTGAGAAGAGGTTTAGCTCTAAACAAACCACTCTGCAGACTGCTTAAAGCAACATGATCTATTTCTATCATCTTGAAATCTGTCATCAGTAACTACAGGATCTCTTTTCTCAGCTTTTACGTGAATATTGGTGATGTTTTTGCAATAAACTGCACTATTATCATGAAAATTTCTCTGGCTCCCCATTATCCTTTCAATTTCTTACCAGATTAGACATCTTGTGAAAAGAAGTTTAGACTTGAAATTAGACAAAGGTTTCTAACGATCAGAGGCCTAAAGTTCTGCAACAGCCTTCCAAGAGGAGCAGAGTAGGTGAAAAACCTAGCTGGCTTCAAGACTGAGCTTGATGAATTTAGGGAGGAGATGATATGCTGGGATGGCCAAATTTGGCTTAACTGATCATTGATGACTAACGGTAAATATGACCAATGACCTGAGAAGGGACTTTAGATGGGATGGGATCTGAGTTACTGCACAGAATTCTTTCTGGGTGTCTGACTAGTGAGTTTGTCCATGTGCTTAGGGTTTAGATGATCATCATATTTAGGGTCAGGAAGGAATTTTTTTCCTAGGACAGATAAGCAGAGGCCTGGAGAGGAGGAAGGATTTACCGTGCATTTTAGGCATGGGTCATTTGCTGGTGGATTCTTTATAAGTCTTTAAACGTTGATCTGAGGACTTAACTCAATTATAGGTTATGGGTTTTTACAAGACTTGGTGGATGACGTTCTGTGCCCTGTTTTGTGGAGGAGGGTAGACTAGGAGATTATAACAGTCCCTTCTGTCCTTAAATTCTATGAGTCTGTAAATGCCAGTTTCCCCAAAAGCTTTCAGGAAGTTGAGAGCTGCTCAAAGATTTGACATCAAATGCCTGTAGGATAATGTTAATTTCTCCAGCTGTTTTAAAATTTTCCTTCTGGAAATATTTCAGACATAAACATTTTGGGTTGTTGAACTGAATCAAAACATTTCATTTTGGATCTGTTCAACATTTAACTGAATCCACATGCACTGCTGCAGGGAATAAAGGAGGGGTGGTTTAGATGCCTCACACTCACATCTCCATTCTTCCTGTGAGCTTACCTTCCTGGATGGACTACATCTCCCATGATGCACTCTGGCCTCCCATATGGCTTCTGAACATCATGATGCATCATGGGAGGTCCCTTGAGCAAAGGACATGATGTGAGATGCAGTCTGGCCAGGGCTATCCCTTGATTTGGTGGGCTTTACACATTCAATCTAGAGCAAGGTTGAACTGAAACCTTTTATCACTTTATGACTATTTGATGGCTTTTGTGAAATGACTTAGCAATCTTAGTCCAAATTTTCTTAAAACACATATTTGAATCACCAAACCTACCAGTATTCATTTATACCCTGCCTGGTTAGTCTCCTCTGAGAGGTCAAGGACACTGAAATATCACCACATCTCCCCAACTTCTCACTTCCTTCTTTATCTGTGTTTTACTACAGTTTACATGACAATATGCTCTTTTTATTTATTCTGTTTTTTTTTTTTAATCATAAAGGGGAAAAAAACCCCATCCAGGAACATTGTTTTAAAAGGCAAAATCAGTTGCATAGTCTGAATAGATTAGTGCAGTTGTTCCCAACTTCTTCTCAGCCATGCCACACCTTGATACCTTTTATTATGTTGAGGTACACCACCGTATAGTCTCCAAATTAACTCATGAATCTTCATGAGTTAATTCAGAACTCTGAGAAGTTTTTCAAAAAATTCCATAGCAAACCAGCTCAGGCCCGATGGCACACCTGTGTGCTGTGGTACACAGGTTGGGAAACACTGGTCTACTGTTCTCATCCTTTTATGCTGGGCCATTCCTTATTCGAAGGGAAAAAAAATCACTCCCATTCTGACATTTGCTATAAAAAATAAATTTAAAAAAGTATCAATGATAAGAATGCTAAGCCTATTTGACTGATTTGTGTGCATGCTTTGAGAGGTTAACAGAGGATACTTGCCCTAGAAGAGTCAAGTTATGCAGAGTGGGGGAATAAGATCTTTGCTTAAGAGTGTAATAATCTTTTCAATGCATTGTAACCCCCCCCCCCAAACCACTGACTGTCTTTTGTGACCCATTCCCTGATCCTGAGGCTTGCAAATCACTGCCTGAGGAACTCTGTTACAGGGTATGCACCCCGTCTAGCATGCCTGCCTGGAAATTCAGTAGGCCCTAGAGAAACAGCATTGCCCAGGTAATTTTCACTTACTTGGCTTACATATGAAACTTTAGCACAGTCTTAAAATACACTCTGCTTTGCAGAGGTTGTTGTGTGCGGAAAGATATTTCATTGTTTACCATACTCTGTTTACAAATATATTCTCAATATATCTTGGCTGACAATAATTAGTTCCCATATTTCACAGACTGCAGTTAGTAAAAATATGTTTATTTAACACATTACGTTAATGATAAGAATGCCATTTAGAATGGATGTTTTCTATTCCATCAATACTTTTTCCTATAACTTGGATTAACTGTAGGAAAAATCCAGACAGTCTCTATCTAAATTACAAAGCTTTGCTTTAGTGATGGCATAAGAAAGTTTGTGAGGCACTACACGTGTCAAAAACAGTTTGAGAAACTGAAGTGGGAATGAAGAATTCCTATGCACATAACTGCAGGTGTAATTTAGTGCTCAAATTGCAAGTGGGCTTAGGGGTAAGGGTTGGCTCAGTTACTACTTCAAGGGGCCACTTCATTTCTGACTTATGGTCTCCTTTCTTCACTGCTCTTTAAATAATGATTTCCAATCTTTTTGGCTTGAGGGCTACAGATATTTTTACAATCCTCAAAGGCTACCAATCTCCACCAGCAGGCCCCAGTTTCCACTGCAGCCCTATAAAAGGTGTTCAGTGAGGAGGCTGCCTCCTTGCTTACTTCCTGTGTCCCCAGCTGGAGCAGGGATATGTGTCCTGTAGCCCTGTGTGCTGTAGTGGGGTCCCTAGGCAGTAGCTCCCTTCTGCAGTCAGTGGGACAGATGATAAGTGCTCCCCCTCCATTGGCTCCAGCAGGACCTCCAGTGTCTATGGCTCCAGGGAGAATGCTTTACTTTGCTATTTCCTACAGTCAGAGGAAGGGAAGCAGCAATCTCCCAACCCCTTGGCTGCAGCAAGAAGCCTGCACTGATCTTCTAACCTGCTAGAAATGTGCTCTGCCTATGTCCTGAAGCAGCAGCAGCCTTCTGGAGCCAGCAGGAGGGAAGCTGTGGACCCTGCGTGCCACTTTTGGCTCCCGGACCTCAACTTGGGAACAACTGCTTAAATTAAAGCAGATCCCTTGGCATTCAGTGCTCCCCTACTTCCCTCCTCCCAAATATTCAGGCTTTGCCCTGACCAAACATGCAATTGCATGCTGGACTTCTGTGACCATCTCAGCTGGAAAAGGAGACAAGAAAGAAATGATGTGGGGAGAAATGGAAAGATGCCACCACTGGGGGTGTGGGGAGGTTCCTGAGGGCGTTTAAAACACATTTTACAGACAATTTTCTCTAGTTCAAAAACCTGTATTTTGTTTGTTCCCTTCTCTTCCCATTCACTGACTATTTAAATTAAAGTATGAACCTCATAAGGATTCTGTGATGATCGTGCTGACTCACTATAGTGCAACTCCTGCTTTCATAGCTCCCTGCCAAATGACCTGAAAGAAGAGGACTGAGACCTAGGCCAGTTATGGGGGGCACAGGCTCAGGAGAGAAGTCAGCTGAAATCCTAGGACTATTGATCTATGGAAGAATGCCTACTGATTTCTGTGGGTCCAGGATTCCATCCTTAGTGATCTGGAGAAAGCAGAGAGATTCGGTGGACCGAAGAAATTAAGCATAATGATAGAACTAGATTTCTGTGTGTCAAGGTGGGCAGGAGGCTATGAACTGTCTGTGGAAGGAAAGCCAAGTAGCAGGCAGTGTGAAAGCCAGAGAAACTGGGAGCTGAGAAGGGAAGCAGCCTATTGGTACAAGGGAGCCAACAATATCAGCAGCAAAATGACACAGAGGGAGCATCCTGGCAGACAGGAAGTATATAAAAATTGTGTGTTTGGACAACATAATCACATAGAACAGTCACGAACAACTGCGATGGGCAGCATTCCAAAAATGGCAGTGCAAACTGCAAGGCATATGAGAGTTTTCAGCTGCAAAGAGAGGAGATAAATCAGAGGCAGAACATAAATTAGATGGGGACTAGATATAACTTGCTTAACTTGGTTAGATAGGGAGATCTGTCCCTGCCCTTGATGATCTTTCCTGGGAAAATTGTCCAAGGAAATCAACAAGGAATTTTGCCTCCAAAAGAGTGAGCATGGGGTCCTTTGACAGCATGGTAGGTTTAAAAAAAAAAAAAAAGGACAAAACACCTCTCTCCCTGCTGGTAAACCCCCAAAGAACGGATGTCTTCTTACTGAAGGGAATACTGGCTACCATTGCATAATGAGCACTGTAGGACATTGTATGGTTGCTCTTACTCAAGAGGGCAAAGTCTCCCTTCACCCTCTCTCTACTAACATGCCAGCAAAGACAAACACAATGGCTCATAAACTGTAATGTGTGCTTACTCTAGATCTATGTACCATCCTATCGATAAATTGTAAAGAATAAAACATAGAAGGAGCACACATCTAAACACCTTAATCTGATTGCTGAACTAATTTTATACTTCCTTTACTGTGAAGCTCCCTTATTCTCTATACCTTGACTATAGCTTTCCAGCATGGAGTTGACTGATCACAGAGCTATATTCTGAGACACAGGGCCTTGTTCTCTATCACATCTACATGTATTCAACACTTAGCTGGTACCAAGCCACTGTTTGCTTATAGGATGTTTGCAGCTTTTGAGTTTTGCCCACTTGAGTGTTGCCCACACCTCCAATGAAGGCATACATTTGTCTTCACTATGGGATTTGCACTGCATAACTGATTGCCAAGCACATTGTGTAAATGGCTCTTGGACACTACGCAGCCTAAACAGACTGTCATGGAGAATGTACCTTATTAAAAAAGGTCAAATTAGGAACTCACCCTGATAACTAATCTTATCAAATGTATTGTACGTCAATCAGTAGAAGACCAGTAAGCAGTGCTTTCCAATTAAATGGATCCATTTGACCTTCTGAACTATAAATAAACTGCAGCGGCAGCTCTTGATGAGGTCTAGATGGACTGATGCTCACTGCACCACAATGCCTCAAAACTTAAACCTACTTACAAAATTATCCTGGGTCAATGAATAGCGTGAAACTTTAACCACTGATGCAGCAGACAAGAGTTGCCTGACAATGGTCAGCAGACAAAATTTGCCTTGAATTTCTGCAGAGCTGGCAGCATGAGTGTATTTGAACTGAATGTACTACTATGAATAAATAAATACAGACAGAGAAACATGTCCTTCAGTGTAGCTGTGGTCTCCTGGAATAAACCTATTTTCCTTGTTCAAACATTTAGAGGCAGGGGATTTTCTGAAGCAGCCAAAAGTGCTTTCATCTGCTTTTGTGCTCTGAGGACAACTGAAACATTGTTTTCTCAATTTTTCTCAGTTAAAGCTTCTTTTAGTTACATTTGGACTCCAGATTCCCAGTTTCCAAAGAGATGCTTGTGGTGGATGTTTAATCAGATGAGACTCGTTGACTTTCACTGGAGATGTGAAAAGCAGTGGTCTTGCTGATGCCTGGCACAGGGGGCATGTGCCTGGACTCCTGGCCCAGGCTGGCTGCAGCCACTGCCTGGGCCAGCCCCGTCCCCGGCTGGGGATTGGCGGCCAGGCTGGCAGTGGCAGGAGCCCAGGGCACTAACTCCAGATTGGGGTCAGGAGGCAGCACTGGGGCCTGGGATTGGGGCTGAGGCCCAGGACCTGGGTCTTCTCCCAAGACTACAATGCTCCTGGTGAAGAGAGGCATCTGACATGAAAGTTTCAGAGACACTGGCTGGGTACTTTATTCTCAGAGGGAGCAGGATTGTTCAGCAGTGAGAGGCAGCTAACAGGAAAGATTTGGGGGGTTGAGAGCCTTTAATTCCAGATCCAGTTCTATGTTCAGTTCCCAGATGTCCAGCTATGGAGCAGTGGCATTCACGTGCAATCGATGAGCCGTGTTTTCTTTCCTGCATGAGGCCAGGAGGGACTTCCTGTGCATGAAGTGCAAACTGGTGTCAATGCTGGAGGAGAAGATTGTTGGATTGGAGTGGCAAGTAGAGGTATTACTAAGAATCAGAAACGCTACAGAATTCCTAGACAGCCCAGGTCAGGAAACATCAGCATGGCATGTTCAGGGAGGAAAGGGAGCTGGTCACCAGAGAATCAGAGAGTCAGGCACTCAGAGAAGAGCCATGGCACTTCATGATGGTGAAAGGCAAAAAGTCATGGTAGCATACTACATAGCTGGAGACAGACAAGGATAGCCTGTGGCCACCAGAGAGAACAGGACCAGGTGATATTCGGAGACAGACAAGGATAGTCTGTGGCCACCAGAGAGAACAGAACCAGGTGATATTCCACACTGCTAGAACTTTCCAATTGATACCAGGTCCACAGTGTATAAACTGGAAGATACACCTCTCAAGATCCAGCTGGTACAATTAAATAGAAAGATGTGCAGGCACTGGATGGCAGCACAGCCCAACATGTAAGAGAATCAGACTTGCTCCCAAAGAGTTCTTCAACCATCCAAGCAATATAGAAGATCCTTACTGTAGATTCAGTACTGAGAAGAGTTGAAAGACCATTCTGAAAAGAGCAATGGACGACAGGATGAAGTATTGTCTTCTTGGAGTCAAGATATATGACAGCACTCTAAGGCTGGATAGGCTTCTGAAATCAGTGGGCAAGAATTCATTAGTGATGGCTCATATTGGCACTAATGACATTGTGTTGTGGGATAATTCAAACACAGTAGATGAATTCAGAGAATTCAGAAGCCAGAAGAGGAAGAATGTCCAAACAATTTCCTCTGAAAGCCTTCCTGTTCTAGAGGAAAGGAGGAGTGTAGGCAGAATATTCTGGAAGTGAGCTACTAGGAAGGTAAGTGGCATAGGCTGGAAGGTTTTGGTTTTCTGGAACATTGATCCACTTTCTGTGGGGTTAGGGGGCTGCATAGTTTTGATGGGCTCCAGCTGCTAGATCTTCCTCCTCCTGCACCAGTGTTGACCCTGCCAAACAGCATCTTCACTATGGAGGCTTCCACCCAGGCTCCAGTCTTGACTTGCGGGAAATATGGTCTGCATATTCCTAAGTTCAGCCATCTTCAAAGCATCTGAGGAAGTGGGATCTTCTCCCACGAAAGCTCATGCAAAAAATAAATCTGTTAGTCTTCAAGTGCCACACAACTGCTTGTTGTTTTTTTACTGGACTAGACTAACATGGCTATCCCTTTGGAAACTGCATATTCCTGCCAATGAGAGCCAGGCAGGAGGGGAGGGTCACCTGATGTACAAATTTTCTATTGGTGGAGTCCCATAGGAAGAGTATAAGAGAGCTGCAGGAGGAGGTGGCTCATCCTATTAGCATCCAGACACACCTGGATGCTAGCCAGCTCCCGCAGCATCACAGGAGGAAGGAGAACTGACTGCTCTGCAAGGAGAACACTGACTTCTGGCCACCTCAGGCAGTAGACAGTACTTCACCCCCTAGCCAGGTCCCCTGTCCACTGATGCCAAGAATCATTATACTGCACTGACAAAGCGATGAGAGGATCAGACACCACTGACTGATGAGGACGAACTACCTGGCCTCAAGTCTGGGAGTCTCATGGCCACTGCACATAAGAGAAGGAGGCATATGGTAGTGAGGGACCCCCTTCCATGGTGGATGGAGGCTCCTTATTTCCTCTGATCACTGCCCCACACTGCTCATGCTCATGGACAGTAACAATACTGCCAGATATGACTGTGGCAGACCAGTAAGTAACTGCAGGGTGTGGGAGGTGGGATATAGGGATCTGGGGCACAGGGCATTTTCTCATCCATCTTTCCAGTTGAAGGTAAAAGCTGAGGCAGGGATATGTACATCCTGGAGACGAATGCATGGGTGTGCACATGGTGTTGATGGACAGTCAGCTGGCTGATTAAGAGTGAGAACATCTTCACACACTGACTTGCCAACCTAGTGAGGAAAGCTTTAAACTAGGTTCAAAGGGGGCAAATGACAAAAGTCAACATATAAGAAGGTACATGTTGGGGGTGGGGAAATATGGAAAATTACAGTAAGCTCATAGGAGCCAGAAGAGGGAAATCAGTGGGGGAATCTTCTCCACCTCTTAGGCTATGTCCACACTTACACAGTTAAATTGATTTAACTTATATTGATTTAATAAAATCGATATAAAAATCATTAAATCAATTTAAGTTAAATTGATATAACATGTCCACACCAAAAAACCCACATCAAAATAGCATGTCCAGACACAAGACTTGCTATTTCTATTCAGGAGAGGGGCATTGTGGGAGGTGTGGCAACATGGCCCCCCTCACTGGGCCATGCCGCCACCCAATATATAGAAAAAGGAAAGCACCTGGGAAGGAGAAAGGCAAAAAGTGTTAAATCGATTTAACAGTTAAATCGAAATAACATGTGTGCACTGTGTTATTTTGAAAGAACCATTTGATTTAACCATCATATCAATATAATACTAGATTTTATTATATTGATATAACTTTCCTTATACCAAAATGAGGGAGCTCCTCATTTCGAAATAAGGGAACATTGTGTGGACCTACCATTCTTTAAATCAAAATAAACAGCAGTATTCTATTTAAACAGTGTGTGTGGCCATGCCCTTAGATGTTTATGAACAACTGGAAGATGTTTGGGGAATAAACTGGAAGAATTGGCCGTATTAGTACATAAATTAAATTATAACTTAATTGGTATCACAGAGACTTGGTAGTATACATCTCATAAACATTTTATGGAGGATACAGTTTATTCAGGAAGGATGAAGGGGGAAAATGAAGAAGATGTTGCATTATATATCAAAAATGCACTTGATCCGAGGTATGGCAGAAGGTACAAGGCAGAAAAGTTGAAAATATCTGGGTAAAAATAATAGGGGATAAGATAGGACTGTCATCATGGAAGGTTTAACATAGACCATCAAGTTAGGAAGAGGACGTGGGTGAGGCATTTCTAAAATCAATAACTGTATTTTCTTAAAAAAAAAACAAAACCCAAAACACGGGATCTGATAGCTATGGTGTATTTTAACTATTCAGATATTTGTTGGAAATGTAAGATGGCAAAACAGAAAGTTTTTAATAAATTCTTGGAATGTATTGGGTACAGCTTTTGTTTCAAAAACTGGAGGAAAATCTGGAGGTGTTTATTTTGTCTTTGATTCTGAGAAATAGGGAAAAATTCCCTTTATATCCATTCCTAGCTGTAACTCATTTTGGCTCTGGCTTAAGTCAATTTAATAACTCCTGCCCTTAAAGTCAACTTTATTAAGTTGACTTAACACAATGTGGCCATTAAACGTGAGTTAATAAAGTTGACTTAGTGCATTAGATCCATTTAAGTCGACTTTATAAAGTCAGCTTAAGCCGGGGACCCATTTAAAGTTCGACTGAAGCCGGGGGACCCATTTAAAGTCAACTTAAACAAATGGAGCCTCACTGGCTATGTTGGCACTTGCAAATTATTTTGAATTAAGGAGGCTTAATTTGAAATAACTTATTTGCTGGCCAAGGAGGCATTTTATTATATCAAATTAAGCAGTTCCTTAATTCAAAATAAAGTACCACTAATTCAATATAATAAAACCTCCTCTTACTTTGAGGTTACTAGTTCAAATTAAGCCATTTTAAGCTGTGGAATAGGCTTAATTTGAACTGATTTCCTTATTCTTTTTTTCTGCCTTCCCCTATTTCAAATTAGAGAGTCTAGTGAATACTCTCTACTTCGAATTAATAAAGGCTACTTTATGTCAAATTAGAAAGTCTTCACTGGACTCGTAATTCAAAATAATAACTTTGAAGTAGTGCTAATCTGAAATAATAACTTTGATTTAAATTCAAAGTAGTTATTTCAAATTAACTATTTTGAATGAATTTTGTAAGTATAGACATAGCCGCTATGTCAACTTAATGAAGGTGACTTTATGCCAACCTTATTAAGTCAACTTCCCTGGGGCCTGTAGTATGGATATTGCCTTTGTGTCTTAACAAAGGACAGAGAATTAATCACTGATGAAATTTATAAGGCTTTACTGTGCTAAGGTGTTTAATGCTTATTTTGCTTCAGTCTTCACAAAAAGGTTAATGGCGACCAGATATTCAACACAGTGAATACTAGCAAGAGGAGAAGGAACACATGTCAAAAATATGGAAAGAACAGGTTAAAGAATATTTAGATAAGTCAGCAGACCCTGGTGAAATTCACACTAGGAGTACTTCAAAGAACTAGCTGACGCAATCTCAGAAATATTTGCAATTATCTTTGAGAAGTAATGGAGGACAGGTGAGTTACCAGAAAACTGGAATGGTCAAATATAGAACATAGATTTAAAATATGGAACAGAGAGGCTCTGGGGAATTATAGAGCAATCCATCTAACTTCAATACTGAAAAAAATATTGGAACAAATTATTAAAAAATCAATTTTTAGAGGACAATAGCTTTATAAGAAATAATCAGCATGGATTTTTTAAAGAACAAATTACGCCAAACTAATCTAATTTTCTTCTTTCACAGAATTCTTGGTGTACTGGATTGAGAAAAAGTAATAGCCATTATATATTTTGATTGAAGAAAATGTTTCTGACACAAGTTCCACATTACATTCTCTTGAGCAAACTAAGGAAATGGGATCTAAATGAGATTACAATGAGGAAGATGCACAAATGGTTTAAAGCCTGAATTCAGGGAGTTATCAATGGTTCACTGTTAAAACTGTGAGGGCATATCTAATGGGGTTCTGTGGGAATCAGCCCAGGGCCTGGTACTGTTCAATATTTTCTTTAATCTCTTATATAACAGAGTGGCAGCTTATACAATCTGCAGGTGGTACCACGGTAAGAGGAATTACAAGTACTACTGAAAAGACTCTGGGGTTTATAGTGTCTCACAAATTGAATGAAACTCAACAATGTGATGCAGTTATAAACAAGACCAATATCATTCTCAGGTATATTAACAGGTGGGTCATCTGTGAGACATGGGAGGTAGTTACCTCTCTCTATCTGGCACTGGTGAGACCTTACTTAGAATATTCTGGCTGCCACAGCTGAAGAAACATATGGGCAAATTGGAGAGCAACATTAAGGATAAAAGGTTAGAAAACCTTACCTGCAAGGAAAGGTTAAAAAAATCTTGACATGTTTTCTTGGGAAAAGAAGAATGAGGAGAGACCTGAAAACAGTTCTCAAATATGTGAAGAGTTCTTATTAAGAGGATGACAATGATTGTTTCCTATTTCCATTGAAAGTAGAATCATAGGGTTGGAAGGGACCTCATAGGTCATCTAGTCCAACCCCCTGCCAAAAAAAGCAGGACCACTCCCATTAGATCATCCCAGTCAGGGTTTTGTCCAGCTGGGCCTTGAACACCTCCAGAGATGGAGATTCCACCACCTCCCTAGGCAGCTTATTCCAATGCTTCACCACTCGCCTAGTAAGGAAGTTTCTCCTAATATCCAGCCTGGACCGCCCCAGCTGTAACTTGAAACCATTGCTTCTCGTTCTGCCCTCTGCTACTACCGAGAACAGTCGAGCTCCCTCCTCCTTGGAGCAACCCTTCAAGTAGTTGAAGGTTGCTATCAAATCCCCCCTCAATCTTCTCTTCTGCAGGCTAAATAAGCCTAGTTCCTTCAGTCTTTCTTCATAGGGCTTGTGCTCCAGCCCTTTGATCATTTTGGTTGCCCTCCTCTGGACTCTCTCTAATTTGTCCATGTCCTTTTTGTAGTGGGGAGCCCAAAACTGGACACAGTATTCCAGATGTGGCCTCACTAGTGCAGAATAGAGGGGAATGATCACATCCCTTGATCTGCTGGCAACACTTCTTCTGATGCAGCCCAGTATGCCATTGGCCTTTCTGGCAGCAAGCGCACACTGCTGACTCATATCCAGCTTCCCATCCACCATGACTCCCAGGTCCTTTTCTCCAGTGCTGCTATTTAGCTGATCCCTCCCCAGCCTGTAGCAGTACATGGGGTTTTTTCGTCCCAAGTGCAGGATTTTACACTTGTCCTTGTTGAACCTCATGAGATTCCTCTTGGCCCACTGCTCCAATTTGTCTAGGTCTCCCTGAATCCTGTCCCTGCCCTCTAGGGTGTCTACTGTTCCCCCCAGTTTGGTATCATCTGCAAACTTACTAAGTGTGCAATCTATCCCATCATCCAGATCATTAATGAAAACATTGAACAGAACTGGCCCCAGGACCGATCCCTGGGGCACGCCACTCGTTACTGCTTGCCAACTTGACATGGAGCCATTGATTCCTACACGCTGAAACCGTTGATCTAGCCAGTTTTCTATCCACCTTACAGTCCATGCATCTAACCCATACTTCCTTAATTTGCCAATGAGAATGCTGTGGGAAACCGTATCAAAAGCCTTGCTAAAGTCAAGGTATATCACATCAACGGCTCTTCCCGCGTCCACAAATCCAGTCATCTCATCATAGAAGGCAATGAGGTTGGTCAGGCATGATTTACCCTTGGTAAATCCATGCTGACTGTTCCTGATTACTCTACGTTCCTCCAAGTGTTTCAGGATGGATTCTTTGAGAAGCTGCTCCATGATTTTTCCAGGGATTGAGGTGAGGCTGACAGGTCTGTAATTCCCTGGATCCTCCTTTTTGCCTTTCTTGAAGATAGGTACTATATTTGCTTTTTTCCAGTCCTCTGGCACCTCCCCTGTTCGCCACGAGTTTTCAAAGATAATGGCCAACGGTACTGCTATCTCATCAGCCAGCTCCCTCAGCACCCTCGGATGCAGTTCATCCGGCCCCATGGACTTGTGCACATCTAGTTTCTTTAAGCAGTCCCTAACCTGACCTTCTGTCACCAAGGGCCTCTCTTCTTCTCCCCAGTCTACCGTACCTAGTGTAGTGGGCTGGGAGCTGACCCTGCTTGTGAAAACTGAAGTAAAAAAAGCATTGAGCACTTCAGCTTTTTCCTCATCCTCTGTCACGAGGATGCCTGCCCCATTCAGTAAGGGACCTACACCATCCCTGATCATCTTCTTGTTATTGATATACTTGTAGAACCCCTTCCTGTTATCCTTCACATCCCTTGCTAGTCGCAACTCCATTTGTCCTTTGGCCTTTCTGATTTTATCCCTGCAGTCCCGAGCAATGTCTTTATATGCCTCCTTAGTCATCTGTCCTAGCTTCCACTTCCTGTAAGCTTCCTTTTTATGCTTCAGCTCAGTGCAGAGCTCTCTGTTAAGCCACAGTGGGCGCCTTCCACATTTGCTGTGCTTCCCCCTTATCAGAATTGTATCTTCCTGTGCCCTTAGCAGGGTTTCTTTAAAATGCACCCAACTCTCTTGGACACCTTTCAGATCAGATCACCTTTTCAGATCACCTTTCAGTCTCCCAAGGGATCCTGCCCATCAGTTCCCTGAGGGAGACAAAATCTGCTTTTCTGAAGTCCAGGGTCTGTGTTTTGCTTCTTTCCTTCTTTCCTTTAATCATCAACTTGAACTCAATCATTTCATGGTCACTGCTACCCAGGCTGCCATTCACTTCTACTTCCCTGATAAATTCTTCTCTATTTGTGAGCAGCAGATCGAGAGGTGCAAGGCCCCTAGTTGGTTGCTCCAGCATTTGTACCAGGAAGTTGTCCTCAACACTCTCCAGAAACTTCCTGGATTGCCTGTGCACTGCTGTATTGGCCTTCCAGCAGATGTCAGGGTAATTGAAGTCCCCCATGAGAACCAGGGCCTGTGCTCTAGAAACTTCTGTCAGTTGTCCATAGAATGCCTCATCCACCTCCTGCTTCTGATCTGGTGGTCTATAGCAGAGACCTACCACAACATCCCCCTTGTTGCTCTCCCCTCTAAACTTAACCCACAGACTTTCAACTGGCTTGTTTCCACTTTCATAATGAAGCTCTGAGCAGTCATAGAGCTCCTTTACATATAGTGCTACTCCTCCCCCTCTCCTTCCCTGCCTGTCCTTCCTGAACAGTTTATACCCATCTATTGCAGAGCTCCAGTCATGCAGACTATCCCACCACGTCTCTGTTATCCCAATCATGTCATAGTTCTTTGTCTGCGCCAGTACTACCAATTCCTCCTGCTTGTTTCCCAGGCTCCTTGCATTTGTGTATAGGCACCTAAGATACCCAGCTGATTGCCCTACTTTCCCATTTTGATTTTCAATTCTATTGTATCTACCTCCCTGGATTTTCTTTTGGTGTTGACCTCCCCCACCTGCCTCAGGCATTAGGGCTTCATTAGAGCATCTAAGAAGGTCATTTGATTCCCCCCGCATGTTCCAACTATCCTCTCTTCTATCCCTGTAGTTACAGTCCCGGCACCCCCCGAGTTCCATCCCATCCCCCTGGTCTCCCACATAGTCACTTACCTGTGGGCTTTGGTCTCCTTCCCCCTTCAGACCTAGTTTAAAGCCCTCCTCACTAGGTCAGCCAGTCTGCGTCCAAATACGCTCTTCCCCTTCCTCGAAAGATGGAGTCCATCTCTGCCTAGCAGTCCTTCTTCCTGAAACAGCAACCCATGGTCAAGGAAGCCAAAGCCCTCCTGACGACACCATCTTCGCAGCCAAACGTTCATCTCCAGGATGCATCTGTCTCTGCTCAGGCCTCTACCCTTGACCGGAAGAATCGAGGAGAACACCACCTGTGCTCCAAACTCCTTCACCCGCGCTCCCAGAGCCCTGAAGTCACCTTTGATCTGCCGAGGATCACCTCTTGCAGTATCATTGGTTCCCACATGGATGAGAAGCATGGGGTAGTAGTCAGAGGGGCGGATGATTCTCGACAATCCCTCCGTAATGTCTCGGATGCGGGCACCTGGCAGGCAGCATACCTCTCAAGAGACCTTGTCAGGGCGACAGACGGGTGCCTCCATCCCCCTCAGAAGTGAGTCCCCAACCACCACAACTCTATGTTTCCTTCTAGCTGTGGTGGCTGTGATCCTCCCAGCCTCGGGGGTGCATGGCCTGTCCTCTTCCACCTCCTTCACCGTCTCTAGCACCGCATAACGATTCTTCACCACAACAGAGGGTGGGTTGTGGGCAGGGGTGGAGCACTGCCTACCGCCAGAGGTAACCAGCTGCCAGTGTCCTCCCCCTGCCACAGGCTCCCCATCCAGCTCCAGTGTTGTGGCAGTAGTCCCTGGCACCTGGATAGTGCCCTCCTTCTTGCACTTCTCCTTGTGAATGCTGTCGAGGAACTTCTCCAGGGTGTGGATACTCCTAAGCCGAGACACCTCCTCCTGTAACTCTCCCACCTGCCTCCTGAGAGATTCCACCAGCAGGCACCTGTCACATCGATTCATCTCCCCAGCCAGATCGTTGGAGACAGGGAACTGCAGGCTGCAGTCCCTGCAAGTCCACACCAGGGTCTGGGTAGAGATATCTATGGTCAGGATGTCTGTCTGGCTACAGGCACAGGTAGAAGAGACAGAAGGGGCGCTGGCAGCAGTAGCACAAGAAGTGCACAAGAAGTAATGGGTTTAACCTGCAGCAAGGGGATTCTAACTTAGGTACTGGGGAAAAAAAACAAAAAAACAAAAAAACAGAAAACAAAAAACTTTCTAAGTCTGTGAGTAGTTATGCTCTGGAATAGGTTTCCATTGGACATTGTGGAATCCTCGTTACTGGCAGTCTTTAATAAGAAGTTGGACAAAGATCTGTCAGGGGTGGTCTACCTTTACTTGGCTTTGCCTTGGTACAAGGAACTGCACTTGATGGTGTCTTGAGGTCCCTTCCAGCCTTACATTTCTACAAATGTTCCTTTAACCCAGAGTCAGAGAGCAAAATTAATTAGGATTAATGGGACATGAAAGAATTGCTTGTAGCCAAGCCTAAAACAAAGAAGAGGGATTGGAGTTGCTCATTTATGAGTAAAAATTGACTCATAAATTTATGAAGTAAATTTATGAGTAAAAATTCAGTGAGGTTTGTATTACTGAAACCTAGGGAAAGGATTCCCGTAGACAGAATGTTAAAATCAATGTCTGTAAGCTATTTAGGAATTAGGAGAGGGCAAAAGGGAGTGGGGGAGTGGCAGTCTGTGTCAAAAATGACGTTAGCTGTTTCTGAGTCACTGACAGCTCATAAAATTATCTTGAATGTGTTAGGATGAATGTCCTAACAGATAAAGCACAAGATGGGGTATTAACTAGTATCTGCTACAGGCCCCCAAATATCACTAGGAAACAGGATCTACATGCATCTACCGATAATGTATCTACCTATAATGTGTAGGAAATATAGCTGCCTGATTATGGGGAAGTTTAGGTTGAGAGGTATATACTGGAGGTCTCATAAAACAATCTTGGAAGCTTTTTTTAGTATATAAGGCAATTTTCTAACTCAAAGTGTTGTGTTAAACATGTGGAAATTCTATATTAGCCTTCACCTTGGGATTAAGACCTGATCACAGAACTAAAATGTACTGGTAGATTAGGCAGAAGTGTTGGCATGAACCATTCTGATGTCCTTAGGACTTCAGCTTTTCCACTAAAATCTGCTTGGTTTAATCATCTCTCAAACCAAACCCACCCCCTATGTCTGTTCCTGTTTGTTGTGTTTCACACATAAATGGAGAACGCCCCATGAGCTGGGAGTGCCTTCTTTCTTACTGATGAGTACCGCCCCCCTGCTCAGTGGGGCCCTGCAAGATATGAATCATTAACAGTGAAAAAAATAGTTGATATTTAAGCAAATCATTATGATTAATAATATGAAATATGAATTGTTATTATATGAATATTAGAAGAATATTGCCTCTTATGTTTATTTTTAATAGGGCCTAGGATTCCAAGGCCTAAAACAAAACACTGTTGGCCTAGGGGATGAACAAACAAACAAACAAACAAACAAACAAACAAACAAACAAACAAACAAACAAAATGGGTGTGAGGTGGTAGTGTAGCCATGTCACTCTGTGTCATGTGAAAGCTTATTTCTCTCACCAATAGAAGTTGGTCTAACAAAAGATATCCGTGTCCTACCTATGCTTTGATTTGCTGTTGCAGTATGACCTGATCCCATGTCTTACACTCCCCTGCATTTATTTTCATCCAATTCTGTAAGTTCTCCCTCTTCAAAGTGTCTGACAAAGTGGGATATTCTCCCACGAAAGCTCATGCAATAAATAAATCTGTTAGTCTTTACGTGCCACAAGACTCCTTGCTTTTTTTGCTTTACTACACTAACACGGCTGCCCCTTTGGAACATATATACAATATTCATGATAAACAGCAAAGTCAAAAGCGTAATGGACATTTCTACTTCACCTATATTGGCACAAACACAGCAAGAGTCCTCAGGCACCTTGAAGACTAATGAAATTCTTCAGGCATAAGCATTCATGGGGAGCAACCCACTATGGCAGATGCATGAAGGAGAAGCAATACAATGGGGAGAGCAAGTACTAACAAAGTCAGTTCAGTGAGAGTACATGAGGGCCATTCAAACCTGTAGATTAGAAGGAGACAATGTGTGAGAAGGGACAATTACTTGTTGTACTGTGCTAACCATTCCAAAACCATATTTAGACTCAGTCTCATAGGCTGTGTTCACACAGCACTCTTATTTCAAAACAAGAAGTTGTTTTGAAATAAGAATTCTGCTGTTCACACAACGCACAGTTCTTTCGAAATAACGGGAAGCCGTGTTGTTTCGAAACAAGTTAAACCCCATTTGAGGGTGAAACAATGCATGTGAACATGTTGTTTCGGAACAAGGTGTTCTGAAACAACATTTCAAGGGCTGCCCACTCAGCACCCTGGCCAAGGAAGCCTCAGCACCCTCGCCAGGGTGCTGAGGGGTGTCCCTTGGCCGGCAGCTGCAGCCCCCTCCAGAAGCGAAATAGCACGTTCACAGTGTGAATGTGCTATTTCGTTTCCCACCTTTTCCCTTATTTCAAAATAAATTTTTGTTAATTTGGACTAAGTTATTTTGAAATAAGGCATTATTTTGATACAAGTTTGTTTCAACACAACTTGTATCGAAATAATCCCTGTGTGTGAACACAGCCATAGTGTCAAGTTTGCAAATCAGTTCCAGCTCTGCAGTTTCACATTGATATCTGTTTTTGAAGGCATTTTTTTTCTTTCTTTTTTTTAATTGAAGTATGGAAGCTTTCAAATCTGTAACTGAGTGTCCAGGAAGACTGAAGTGTTCTCCTATATTAGGAAACATTTCAAACATCTGTTAAGTCCAACTTCACGGTCAAATTTAATTACACTTGTATAAATTGCACTAGTCACTGAAAGCAAAGAACAGGACAAACTGCAAATGTCATGTGAACTATACTGGACAGCTGCAGTACTTTTGATTTTTTAAAAAGGGGAAAAATACTGTATGCCCCCCACAATGCAGCAATGTCAGAATAGGCTTTGCTCAACATCAAAAAAAGAGGAAGAAATCAGCTTCCATGAGAAGCCAAGCATAGCCCAAAGGTAAAAGTTTAAAGAGGTTATAATCATGTGAAAGCTCAGATCCATAACAGAAACTATTTTTGCAACTTTAATTACCATGTGTTTTACCAAGACCAGGCTATAGTAAAATAATTGCAATAATCCTACTGCAGAATTTATTTCTGCAAAATACACACATTTGTGAAGAGCTATTCATGAGCTATTATCTTTGCATTAGCCAAGTTCCTTTTTGTTAAGCATTCCAAAGAAAGAAGCAAAGGCAGACTTGTAAAGAACAGAAGTTAATGAACCACACTGCACTTCAGATAATTTACCAATAGTAACTTTCTCCACTGCATTACTAAGCCCTAGTCCAGTGGTTCCTAACCAGTGTGCCGCGGCAACACCCAAACTGTGCAGTGAGAATCTGGGAGAGCTAGAGTTAGAGCTCCCTCCATGCTCAGTCCAGCCATGTGGGCTGTGCAGGGCTGGCAAAAAGCAATGGTGGCTTTTGGAGTAGGCGAAGCAAACAGCCGCCTAAGGCCCCAAGCAATAAGGGGTCCCATTCTCAATTTGGTGGACAGAAATGAAAATATAGAAAAATATAGAAATAGTTCCTATCTAGCAGAACTGGAAGCCTAAGCAATTTTCACTCTTGGCTCATCAAGGCAAACTATCATTAGGATCTGTGCTTCAACTGAATTGCAGATTTCACCATTATCTGTCCATCATCTTAACATTGACATGCCAGAAAAGCAGGAGCAAGCAACAGACAGCACAATAGTAGGAACTTTTCCCTTGGACTCAGCTTTTAATTCCTCAGCGTGGCCATTTATTCTGCTTTTTTTAAATTTTGTGAAATATTGCCTTTTCCTTTTCTTTTTTACCTGTTCTTTTGCCTTTTCCTTTGACGTTGTGACAATTTTTAGTTTGGCTTTGGTTAGATCAGTTTACCAGGTAGGTCCATATAGGCTGCTACATATAAATACAGTGCTGCCCTTAGGCAATCATTACACCTGGGTGTGATGTCTGCGCTGTATGTCTTTCTTTTGGTAAGCAATTTTTTAGCTTCTTCTGTACTTACTATTTAATATTTTTGAGGGGGCAAGAGTCTTATAAACTTGAGTACTTCAGAGAATTTCACTGAAATTTGGTGTTTTTCATTTATAACTACACACTAGGAACCTTTTTTTACTTATTTTTATTTATTATAATTATTTGTTTTAAATGTCTAGTGCACATAAACCCAAGCCTATATGAAACATTTGTAAGATTTGACTGCCAAAATTTTAAATGTGGTATTTGTTATTTTTGAATCATCATTAATGTTACCACTTTTTATTTATTAATTAATGCTCATACTTTTTTTAAAAAAATTAAATGTTCATTTTAACTTTGTAGTTCAGCATTAGCTCATTTATGTTAAGTGAAAGATGCTCAACTTCCAAGCTTCATGATGGGAAGATCTTTAAAAATATCAGACACAAGAATAATTTATGAGTTCGAAAGGGATAGTCATGTTAGTTCAGTTCAGCAAAACAAAAAAAAGAAGTCCTGGGGGGGTCAGGTGGGGTGGTTAGGGCTGCAGGGGGGGACAGGGGCCACATGGAAGGTAGCAGTGGGGGTTGATAGTGAGCCCTTTTTGGGGCCCCACAAAGTAGTTTGTGGCAGGGAAGCAGCTCCCAGCCTGTCAGCCAGCCTGCAAATAGCCAAGGTAAGGCCTTTGAGGGGGCTGCTGGGGGTTGTGGGGGGCATGGGGTATGTGTGTAGCAAAGGTGGGTGGGAGTGGATGTGTAGCAGAGGGTGTGTAGCTGAGATTGTGGGGTGGCTGTTTGATTGGGGTGTGTGTAGCTGGGGGGGGGGGTGAGCTAGGGGCTGGAGGGATAGTTCTGGTTCCTGCAGTGATGAGAAGGTCCCTCACAGGCAGCAGGGGGCTTGGGGAGGGGGGAACAGGACCCACTGGGGTGGGAGAGAGGAGCAGTGGGGTGAGTATTTGCCCTGGGTGGCAGGGAACCACTGTGGAGAAAGGGGGAAGTGGATGCTGTGCTGTGCTCCCCTGCCCTACCTTCCCACTCCCCAGGTTCCCCCACTACCCCCCCCATGAAGCCACTCCTGTTCTCCCTTCCCCTCTCCTCCCTTGGCACCCTTCTGCTGTTCCCCACATGGCTGCCCTTGTCCTCTTTGGTCATCCCTGCCCAGGAATGGTACTACCATTTCTGGCACCCTCCTGCAAGCAGAGCAGGTTCCAGCGCCCCCCCCCCCCGCAATGCTTACCAGGCTTACTGGGTTGTGCTGGCCCTGCCCCTGCCCTGCTCTGCTCCTCACACTCATTCCTGCCACTGCAAATAACTCCTGACCTCTCATCTTGCCATCCCTGCTCTGCTACCCCCTACTACCCCACATAGCAGCATTTCCAAGCCACTGTGCCATGTTTCATAAATATTCGTGTTATTTTGAGCTAATTTGAATATTCATGAGTTTTTAATAGTGGTGTGCCTCAAAAAATCTGAAGGTATCAAGGTGTGCCACAACAGAGACAAGGTTGGGAACCACTGCCCTAGTCTATACTTGAAGGCTTTTTGGTGGTGGTCAACCACCAGTTAGGGAAGGAATGTAAAATTCCTTGCATAACTGGCGGCAACTTTGTAAGACTCCAGTACACATCTAGGAAAAGCCGACCACAAATCCCTTGCGGCTGACTTTCCCTTATGGCCCCTGGCCCCCAGGACTTCCGGGCCAACTTCTGGGAGCAGCGCAGTGAGTTCAGACTTGCTGCAAACCGCTTCCAGAATGCTGAGCTGACAGCGGCAAATTTGCTGCCATCAGTCTAGACATACCCTAAGCTTTCTTAACACTGTGGGCTTTAACCCAGTCATCCTTACCATGGAAATTCTTACCCCAGTTCTGAAATCTGTTACATCAGAACACACAAAGTCAAAAATGCTTGAGATGAGGGAAAACTTATGTGGAGCAGAATGTATGTGGATCTGAGCTATTTGAGGCAGACCCCTATTTTTGCACTCTGCATCTACTTAACTGTTTTTAACAGAGCTCTGGAAGATACAGGAATGTTGTCTCTGAAACCTGGAAGGGCAGCATTGAAATGGTTAAATAGGAAAGTGCAGAGTTTAAACTTACTTCCATACTCTGGCTCTCTGATCCAAACCAAGAACAAACTTTAGAGCAGAAAGAGACCAGGAATCAAACAGCCTTCAGCATGAGAACAAAAGCAGGCACTCACACAGTCCTTTGCAACACAGTTATACTCTGCAATCTATCAGATAAAACGATCACTGGCTCAATACCATCTTTCCTCATAATTGTTTTACTTTGAAGCCTTATTGTTCTATGAAATCGAGACTGAGGGGCAGGGAGGACTAGTCCATTGAGCATAAGATCAACATCTCTTACTAATTGTACCTTCTAGGTTTGCAGATTATCAAAATGTTTACTGCAGGATGCCCATTAATTAATCTGAGAACAATAAAATCCCCTTTCTGTTGTCTCTTCTTTCCAGTTAATAATGTATGACTAAGAGGGGAAGCAAAACTGTAAATCAAAAAAGCAGATTTGATACTCAAGTCCAATGGTCTTATGTGTGTTTTCCTGCTATATTCCTATGAGGTATTTCAAATCTAATTTAATTTCTGACAATGTGCTAACAAGCAAGGAAGGACTGGACCTTTTTGATACCATTTTACTGTCATCAATGAGTCTTAAAAATCAAATTGAGTGTTCCAGCTTTGGAACGTGTCATGAAAGTGAAGGGGTTGGGGGGATCTATAACAGCCACATTTATATCACATGCCATAGACTTGTCTTAATGTATTACTGCAGGAGATGCTCTCTGTCATCTAAATTAACCTGGGAACTTGTTTGTGGTGCTGTTTTCTGTAGTGTAGCTCCTACATTATTTCATTTTTCTCAGGGTGCTTCTTATTGGTGCTCATTTGTGGTTTTGGTAGGGGTTGTATGGACCCTAGAATTAGCTAACTCAGAACTTTAGTAAGCAAAATCCTTTGCATTTTTTTAAAACAGAAGAATCCTGATGATTCCTAATGCTGTGAATCATTTCCAAAAAAAAAAAAAAAAAAAGATGTAGTCAGAAATTATAATTTATTAATTATTTGTTTTCCCATTTCACCAAGGAGCCCTTGTTAAGGATCAGAATCCCATTGTGCTATTTGCTGTACAAACACAGAACCAAAAGAGGTCTCTTCTACAAGGAGCATATAATCCAAGCAGAAGGCAAGAGAGACAGATAGATACAGGAAAATCAAGGAGGAAGGAATGCCTTGCTAGCACCAACATAGCCACTGTGACAGGGCATCAGACCCACACTGGAACCAAAGGTGGTTAAGAAGCCACTCTGGCCTCAGGCAAGCTTGCTCAGATGCACCTGCAGAACATGCTCCAATAGGAGGCATTGCTCCAAGGAGCCAGACAGCCCAGAATGTCACTGCCTAACTATAACTGCTGGGCTGCAGGGCATAAGTGGAGGGGGTGGGACACCTCCAGCTTAGCTTTTCATAAGAAAGGGACTGACCTCTCTTAAGCACCAGTTTCCAGTAGAAGAGTCATAGCTGTGAGTCAGGAGTGGAGAGTGGTACCTCCTTATTGGACGACACTTAGCCACCTCACCCATTTTAAAGGCAGGGCATAGGCCTGCTCTCATCAGCATTCCCCGTAGACTGGCTTAGGTAAGTCTCCACTCAGAATGCTGCTGTCGATGAATCCCATTCTTAGGCACCTAACTCTCACCTGCACTTCCTGGGGAGCCTGGGTGCCTACAATAGGGTGATAGGTTCCCTTAGATAGCCAGATACCTAAGGATAGGCTCTGCACTGTTGAGCCTTGGTCACGTTTGTGGATCTAGCAGTAAGTCACCCAGTTACTTTGGAAAACTTTAGCCATTATCAGCACAGGCAGATTTTGTCCCTCTGAGAAATGAGGATGGTATCTCAGGGAATTTGTGTCACAGACTACCTGGTCCTGACGTCAAGCCCAGAGTTAGTAGCTGGACGCAGCAGTAGATTCATAGATTTTAAGGTCAGGGAATAGTGGCAGTGACATTGAGAACCCAAGAAGGGGCTGTTTCAATCATATGCAGTGTGATCATGAATGCTGCAGTTGCCTTTGAAATTTTTGTCACTACACCATTACAAAGCATTTTATATTTGCACACGTACCAGCCCCTGAACCTGAAGTTAAATGGAAAGTTTTCTTCTTTTAAATATATTTTGACTGCAAAGTTTCTCTTTAAAACAAAAATTAAAATTCACAGGAGAAGTTGTAGATTGTGAACCTTGATGCTCTTCTGCTAGACAGCCAGTTAACTGTGCTTTGAAGAAGTAGAAACCTGCTGGGCGGCATGTCTTAGCTCTCAGAGATTTCAAATGAGGCACTTTCAAACTTTCAAGTGTATCCCTTTGCTGCACTCACTGAGAAGGGAGAAGGACACAAATGTTGCCTGAGGTCTAATATGCTACACCATTAACAGAACTCGTAGACAGAAATAAACCAGGACTTGGGGACAGAGACTTAAATTGCCACAGCTTAGCTGATGTTAATGGAGTTAGGAGAGCTTACACAAGCCGAGGATCTAGCTCAGAGATCCAGCCCTGAAACTAGCTCTGATCCAGTCATTCGGAACTGGGCTGTTGGTTTGAATATATCTAAATGCAGACACTATATACTGTTTCGTAGAGTTTGGGGACCACTGTTGGTATTCAATCAATTTCATCACTCCTGCTTAGCCATCTCCACTACTCATTCCTTCTTTAACAGAGCTGAATAAGCTATTTCTTATGGGCTATGTTCACATGTAAACTGTTGTTTCAAAATAAGTTATTTCAAAATAAAGTCCTTATTTTGAAATAAGTTAATTTGAATTAAGAAAATGTTAATTTGAACTAAGGGAAAGCCTGCTAGTGAAACAACTGTTATTTCAAAATGGTTATTTTGAAATAAGGCTGTTTGGACATGTTAATTCAAAACAGTTGTTTCAAAATAATGGTGGTGTTTTTAAACAATGTGTCCGAACGCCATTGTTTCAAAACAGCCATTTCAAAACAACGGCTATTTAGATTTCAAGTGAGGTTTTACTGTTTCAAAATAACGGCCGTTATTTCAAAACAGGTCCCGTTGTTTCAAAATAACGGGACCTCATGTGGACATAAGAAATTTTATTTTGAAACAACGGCTGTTGTTTCAAAATAAAACTCTCATCTGAACACAGCCATGAATAATATAGTTTTACAAGCCTAGCCCCTTTTTCACTTAAGGAATGGCTCATAAGCTTCCCAGATGTCCTTGGCATGCACTGGTTATCTGTAAGTATTTGCCAAATAGTTTGTGTAAATAAGGACAGATTTTCCATAGAGGCTCAGCATCCAGTTCAGAACTTTGTCCCTTGATTAGGAGCTGAGCTCTTTTGAAAACTTGACCCAGAGCTTTCAACCAAAGGATTCTCAGGAACTATTCATTTTCAACCTTTGCCATTGTGAAGTATGCAACTGATTGCCTCTATGGCTGTGTTCACACGCACAGGGTTATTTCGAAACAAGTTGTGTCAAAACAACTTGTTTCGAAACAACACCTTATTTCGAAATATCTTATTTTGACTTAACAAAATGTTAATTCGAAATAAGAAAAAAAGCGGGAAACGAAATAGCAAGTTCACTGTGTGAACATGCTATTTCGTTACCCCTGGGGGTGAGCCGCTGCTGGCTCACCCTGGAGCCCCAGAAAGGGGGCTGCAGGCACCAGCAGTGGGTGAGCTGCTGCGGGGTGGCTCAGCCCCCCCGCCAGAGCTGCCCCCGGACCCCGCCGGGGAGTTGGGGGCGCGGGGCTGAGCCGGCAGCCCGGGCTGCTCCCCAGACCCCGCCGGCGGGTCGGGGGCACGGGGCTGAGCCCGGCGCCCCGGACCCGCTGGTGGGGTCGGGGGAGAAGCCCAGGGCTGAGCCCCGCCGGTGCCTGCAGAGCCGGGCTTCGGGCACCGGCGGTGGGCTTAAAAAGCCGGCGGGAAGCAGCGCTGGGCTGTGCTGAAGCCCGCCGCCGGTGCCCGCAGCCCGGCTCTGCAGGCACCGGGGGTATTCAGCGCTGTGCAGCGCTGACCCCCGCCAGTGCCTGCTGGCCAGGGGACACCCCTCAGCACCCTGGCCAGGGTGCTGAGTGTTCCCTGGCCAGGGTGCTGAGGCGGCAGCCCTTTAAATGTTGTTTCGGAACCTATTGTTCCGAAACAACATGTTCACATGCGTTGTTTCGAAACAAGCATTTCGAAACAAGGTGTTTCATCCCCAAATGGGGTTTAACTTGTTTCGAAACAACTGTGCGTCGCGTGAACATGGTTTTTTTTGTTTCGAAACAAAAGTGCCGTGTGAACACAGCCTATCACATGACTGTGTTTCTACTCCCTCAAGGAAACCATTTAAGTAGGACAGCAAACAACATGTGTCAAAATGCACTGAGGCCAAGAGCTTTGGTGGGTTTAAAAATAAAACAAAAAAATCCCAGGTATTTATGGGAATAATAAGAACATCCATGGTTACATTAATAAGAGCTAACCCATCAAAACAAGATATAAACCTTCATGCTGTAAGCCAAATAGTGGCAGCCAAGAGGTAGGAAAGAAACTGTTCCTATGATCAGACTATTGCCTATCTTTCCATTACAGGGTTTCTTATACCTTGCTCTGAAGTGTCTGCTTCTGGCCACTTTTGGAGACAGGACCCTGGAGCAGAGATATGATTAGATATGATCTGGCAAAACAGTTCACATATTCTTATTTCCCGTTGAGTAAAGTTTGTGTTAACTTTCTGGCTGTGTTAACATTTTCACCAATAAGGAGTGGCTACCTGAACATAATGGCTAATGCAAATATGATCTCAAAAGTCACAGTGAACCAAAAAGCATGCATTATTAAATTGTCACCTCACAGCCAAGTCCCTACATAAATTGTAAGCATCATTCAAGTCTCACTTGAATCCTGTTAAAGAGCCCTTAAATCGGACTTCAATGCTACATTGCCTCTGAGCTGGCTATCTGTCGAAGGGTGACATTAATAGGGCAGCCGTGTTAGTCTAGTTCAGCAAAACAAACAAGGAATCCTGTGGCATTTAAAAAGTAACAAATTTATTTATTGCATGAGCTTTACAGGAAGAAAATCCCACTGGCAGTGCCCACACCAGGGTTTTATTTCAAAACAAAAGCCGTTGTTTCGAAATAAAGCTGGGTATGTCCGAATGACATCTTGTTATTTTAAAATGATGGGACCCCATCATTTCAAAATAACAGCCTTCGTTTGGAAACAGTAAAACCCCGCATGCAATCAAAACAGCCATTGTTTCAAAATGGTTGTTTTGAAACAATGGCATTCGGACACGTTGTTTTGAAACAACAGCTATTTTGATTCCGGCGTGGCTTGACTTTCTTCCTCCCAGGGTGCTCAGGGACCAGGAAGTGCCCTGCCAGCCTGGTGCCTTGTACCTGCACTCTAAGAGCAGCATGGCCCATGCTTGAGGCGCTGGGGCACAGGGGCAATGGCGGTCACCCATGTGGTCACAGGACGAGACCCTGTCCCTCCTGTGGATCTCGGGCAGGGAGGACATCAGAGCCAAGTTCTGGGCACATCACAGAAATGTTGACATGTACTGGGACATCACCAAGGCACTGTTAGCTAGGAGTACACCACTGAGCAGGTGTGCTCCAAAGCCAGAAGCCTCAGACAGGAGTACACCTGGGCCAGGGAGGCCAGGAAGCTCCAAGGGCCAGCTGCTGCCACCAGCTGCCCCTTCTTTGCTGAGCTGGATGTCTTTTTGGGCCAGGAGCCCAGTGGCCTCCCTTCTTGGCCAGTGGATTCCAGCAAGCTGTGCGCCCTGGCCACATCTCCTGAGGGAGCCCCCTCAGATGCTGAGGCTGTGCTTGACATGGGCTAGACCAGCCAGCCCAGCAGTGCACCACCTGGCAGCCCAAAGCTGATCCCTGTTGGGGAGGAGAGGACCAGCAGCCCCAGGGAGGAGCCAGAGGCAGAGGCAGCCATCCTGGAAGGGATGTCCAGCTGGACATCAGGCATGCCAGTCGGTGAGTGTTTCCCCCCTGCCCAGGCAGGGAGACCCAGGAGTGCAAGGCATGGGTCCCCAGGGGCAAAGAAGGGGCAGCTGGTGGCAGCAGCTGGCCCCTGGAGCTACCTGGCCTCCCTGGGCCAGTTGTACTCCTGTCGGAGGCTTTTGAGCACACCTGCTCAGTGGTGTGCTCATAACTGACAGGGGGCAGATGCGCATGGGCTCTCCCATGTATGCAGGTGTCAGGGAGGCATGTGGAGACAGGGTCCCACGTCCAAGCAGGATGGGGGTCCCTCAACATTGGAGTGGCAATAGGCAGATGTGGCAGCATGCAGGGCAGAGAGCCTGCAGCCAGCACTGCTGTCACATGGCCTCGGGAGACTTCCCAGGCCACATGCTGCCAAGTACAGCTCACTACTGTGGGCCACGAGGCCCCCTGCCCCCTGAGTGCAGTGTATACAGCACACAGATTGGGAATCCTGCTGGCAGTCAGGACAGAGGTGTTTGTGGCTCACAGGCTGCACACACCAAGGCCAGTAGGCTGACAGTAACTGTTCTCACTTCTGCCCTGCAGCTCGTGTGCCCACCCATTGACCTACTCCTGTGAGCCTGCCAACCACTGCAAGGGCCAGGAGGAGAGCCCACCGGACCCAAGACAAGATACCCGCCAGTCTGCTCCAGCTCAGGCAGCTAGCAGAAGACTCGTCCTGAGCCTGGCGAGTGGAGCAAGGGAGGTGCCAGGACAATGCCCTCCAGCAGCTCCAGCACAATGCAGATGCCGACGACCATGTCATGACAGCCTTGGCATGGCAGGCAGAGGCACTGGAGCAACAGGCAATGGATCTGGAGTGGCAGGTGACAGCCTTGGACAGCCTGAACATTGCCGTGCACTGCATAGGCATCCACTTTGCCTCCCAGGACCCTGAGGGACTCGCACCTCAGGACCCGACTGCCCTTTGCTGCTGGTGCCCCTGGACCCAGGGTGCCTGTGGGGAAGGGCGTGGGGCAGCAGGCCATGCCCCAGAGGTGGCTCCCTCATATTATGCCCCCACTTAGCTGTCCCAACCCCCCCACCCAACATCCCTTCTCCCAGTTTAACCCCCCCAGTTCTGCCCCCACCTCACATCCCTTCCCCCACTTAAGTCCCCCCAGTTCTGCCTCCACTCAAACCTTGGTGCCTCCCAAACTCCGCCTTCCCCAATCCCCTTCTTTGTATAAATGAAACAAGTTCACCCATCTTCACAGTTGAAGTGGAGTGTTTTATTTGGCTGGGTTCAGGGTGTGGGTGGTTTGGGTGGGGACTGGCTGTGGCAGAATGGGGGGGGGTGGGCGGTGTGGTGGGGCAGGCCTGGCCCTCAAATGTCTTTCTTGACAAACAGGTTCCTCAGTGCCTCCCGCACAGCACTTGCTTTGGGCGGCAGTCACTCCCTCAGGGCCAACACCTCTGGCTGCTGGAACCAGGCACCGACAAGCTCTACCTCGGCCTCCCACATGGCGGGTACTGGCTCCCCCTGGAGCTCGCAGAGGTTACGCAGTGCCATGAGGTGCTGATGACCTCCGTGATTCTGTCCTCAGCGATGTGCAGGCGTGAGGAGGGACCTCCAGCAGGCCTTCAGTCTGCTGAATGCCCGCTCAACCACCAGGTGGCAGCAGCTGAAGCGGCAATTAAAAAGTTGCTGTCTGGCATCACGGGGTCCCATGTAGGGGTGCATAAGCTGGGGCACAGGGGGTAGACCACACCAGCAACAATGAGGACGGGCACCTTGACTTTCTTAATGGTGATATTATGGGGGAGGGGGGGAACAAGGTGCCTGCTTCCATGCCCCCCATAGAGGGAGGAGTTGTGCAGAACCCTGGCATCTTGCGCCCCCCCCCTGGCCATCTGACGTAGCAGTTCTGAAAGATGCCCTGGTGGTCCACAAAGGCCTACAGGATGACCGAGTGGTATCCCTTCCTGTTCGGTACTTGGCTGCCTGGTGTGATGGGGCTCACATAGGGATGTGGGTGGCATCGAGTAGTCCTCTCCAGTTTGGAAAGCCCAGAGCAGCGAGGCCCGTGATGGCATCCTGCAGCGCTCCCTGGGTGATGAGGCGTGGCAGCAGGACCATGTTGATGGTGTGGGCGACCTGCAGCAGCACTTCCCTGATGGTGGACCTCCTGACACCAAAGAGATGGGCAACAGAACTGTGGGACTCAGGAGTGGCCATCTTCTAGAGAGCAATGGCCACTTTCTTGTCCACAGGGATGGCTGCCCTCATCTCCATGTCCCTTCGGCACAGGACCGGGGTGAGCTCAGTGATGAGGTGGGGGAAGGTCTCCCTGCTAAGCCGGAGGTTCCTCTTCCACTGCTCATTGCTCGAGGTTTGCAGGACAACCCGCTCCCACCAGTCTGTGCTGGTGTCCAGTGCCTAGATGCACTGTAGCACAGAAGGGGGACAGGGAGCTATTGCTGCTGTGAGGGCCACAGAGTCAATGGTGCGGGGCACAACTCCAGGCTCATCGGGCTCAGGGAAAACTGTGTCCCACAGCAGGGCAGCACTCTGCAGGCTAGCAGCGGGTCTATCAAGTGCTCAAGGATGGTATGGGGGCCAGGGAGCACCCACAGCAATCTCTCTTGCAAGTTCTTGAGATTCACAATGGACAGGGAGGGGAGGTTATTTCCTGCTTTTATGTGATTGGCTGGCAACATGGCCACCAACATGGCCCAGCGAGGCAGCCATATTGCCACGCCTCCCATGCTGCCCCTCTCCTGAAGCGAAATAGCATGTCCACACACAGGGCATGCTGTTTTGATTTGAGTGTTCCCCATATTTTGATGTAACATTTTCTTATTTCGATGTAAGTTATTTCAAAATAAGGATTTTATTTTCAAATAACTCATTTCAAAATAACAGTTTACGTGTGAACACAGCCACTTTGTCAGAGTCTTCGATGTGTCTGACAAAGTGGGTTTTTTCCCCTCAACACCTCTTGCAATAAATAAATTTGTTACTTTTTAAGTGCCACAGGACTCCTTGTTTATTAACAGATTCAGAGATGGGAAGGCCATGAGGGCCATCTAGGCTGGTCTCTTACATAGCACATGCCATAGATTTTCACCCAGTTTCCTGCACTGAGGTCCTGCTTTCTGGAGGCAGAATGCACATTTTAGGAAGACATCTACTCAATACAACATAATTTAGCCATTAGGATTTAGGGATTGTAATTGTTGGACTAACTCTGCTGTCAAATACAGAAAGGATTTATTATTTTTAAAGATGAGGGGAGCTTGATCCAGTGACATAATTCAGTGTCAACCCCAACAAACATTTCATGAGAATGCTCGCCTGCTGCATGATTACTTGCACCTGGAAATGTCTTTTTCGAGCTCAGAGTTGGGCTCCAGGGCAGTTGGTAGGCTCCTTCCTTGATTCCAACAGTTGCTGGGATTCTGCAGTGTTATGTTTGATGATAATTCAAAAAGTACTTGCAAGAATATTATTCTGTTTCTTCCATTTAATACTCAGCTATAATAGCTAAAAAATATTGTGATTTGGAGATTCGTGCTTTATGAATTATGTTTAAGGAAATGGCTTTGTGTTTGCTGGTTCCCCCCCACCCCATCCCAGAGTTATCTGACTCTTTCCGGACAACTGGAACTTGTTAATGTAAAACTCTTGTTTGACTTTTACATGATGTTCAGTCTCTTAGCAGCTTCATCAGAAACTGCTGTCTTCATGGTTAACAAAACTCATTATTCTGCTGAATAATTTTGGGTGTTTGCCCATGGACTGACAATAACTTAATGAGCTATATCCTTTTCTGTCTGTATCACACAAGGTGGTTAACACCAGCACTTCAAGTATAGGCCATTGTGTAAAATGGAGCACATTTTCAGAAGCTGTTTAGAGCTCCTGACATTGCTCTTTGAATAAACTTGATGCTTTTTGCTGCCAAACGCAACAAGAAGCATCAATTTGGTGCCTGTCCCTGAGACTTGAGAGAGAAATCTTTTACAAGAAACAAACACACACACACACACACACACACACACGCACGCATGCATGTGCACACACACAGAAAATGTAACATGAGTTTAGACCCTTGAAGACTTTGGATCAGGCCCTGAACAGTGATGAAAAGTTGATTAGTGCTCTCCTCCATACAGGAGTATGGAGTATGACTGCCAGTGGCTCTCTTTTGCATCCACACAGGATGTTAACTATGGAGTAAACCCTGGTATATGCTACCACGTGATGTTGGCAGCAACTGAAGGGAGTTACTCAAAGTATTTAAAATATCTTGTGTATCTCTCTCTGACTGCCTAGCATGTGTTTACCATGCTGTCTTCAGTGTGCTGAGCCAAAGGGAAACCCTCTACTCAGTGCTACTCTTTCTGCATGTGGTCTTATAGCATCAGCTCCCTGCTCGACTGAGGAAGTCTTCACAGACCTGAACAGTTGATTCAGAAGATCAATCTGACAATACTGAACTTGCCACTGTCAATGAAGACCTGCCCTAAATCTACGTTGGCAGCAGCAATATGTTTGCCAGACTGACCTGTCGAACTTGTAATCAAATGGGCACCAGAAAGAGATTTTCTTTAATTATTCACACTTGTTTAATAAATGGCCACTCTGCTAATGAGGCAGCTACTATCTTCAGAGATACTCTAGGCATTGAATTGGGGAGCTCCAGGGCTAAAAAGCACAAACTGCTGTAAGGGCAACTAGAGAATCAAGATTTTGCAAATGGTGTGGTAAGATTTATATTCTCTTTGGATAAGGCAAAAAGAAGGACCAGAAATGCACTTAGGTTACTCTCAGGGTGCCAAGAAAGGTGCCAATCGTACTGTTGATCTTTTTCCCCCTGCTTGGTAATTTGGACTTGGACTAAAGAAATCAACTCATTCCATTTAGCTCTATATTAATTATGATGTTGCTCCATACAAACCAATGATTGCCCCATTGAAATCAAGGATTGCATAAGGTGAAGTATTACAAAGAGTTCTCATTGGTTCACTTGCATTTGCATTGTCTCCCACCCAATCTTAGCAGGATCACGGTTCTAAAACGAAAAACCACGACTATGTGGAAACAGTGATCAAGGAGATTCCACTATTATGTTCCAGGGGCACATTCCAGAACTTAACCATGTTTCTATTCAATGCTTACTGTTTGACACCAGGTTCCCACGCATGTTCACCTGTTTGGGTATGTGACCATATCATAGGTTTAAATTTAGACATCTATATTTGAATAGTTACTTCCTAAAATTGTGCCTTTTCCTAAATAACGTACAAGATCTCAGAGTTCAATTCACCATACTCCTTGATGACATCTTTCTGAACTCAGTGGTCCAATGTAGCACTTTATTAGGAATCTATCTATAGATAGATAGATAGATATAGATATATATTTAAAAAAATCTATACTGAGGAGGAAAAAAAAGCCATGAAACACATGCTGTGATTTTTCTTACATTTTCAGTATTCTCACATCTTTCCTTCAATAACTTTGTGCAATTTTTTTGGCGTAATATTTTCTTACTTTTGATTGCTCTCAGAGATAACAAATGAAAAACCAAGCAGGTTAGGCACTTCTCTTGAAATTGTGCATGTTGTCTTATTGTTCAGCCTCACATTCTGAGAACATATTGATCATCTCAAAAGTTGTACAGACCACAGACATGACTTTTTCAAATCAAGTTTGCCTCTTGATATTTAAGACTATTTGGGGCATATTGTCTACTAAGCTGCAAAATTAAATCAATAACAGTCTTTTGAAAACTGTGCACCAAAATATTCATTGTTAATGAATCAGATATTCGATCAAGCTACATGACTTGTCTTCTGGGTATTGCAATTAAGAAGAGATCAAAGAAATAATGAACTAATTACGTCTTGAGAGACAATTTTTTTGATTGAGTTCATACTCCACACAGTTATTTCCTTAGATATCATTTACAAGAACAAATTTTTCATGTTTGTAGTGTGTTGAAACCATTTTCAAAAGAAAATTTGCAAACATCAACATATCTACTCACTTACATATCCCATCTCTCTAGAACATTGTGTTTACAACTAAGGTTTTGCAAAACAAACAAGGAGTGTTATGGCACTTTAAAAGACTAACAAATTTATCTATTGCATGAGATTTCATGGGAGAAAAATCCCACTTTGCCAGACACTTATGAAAACTCTTGTGATAAATAAATTAGTTAGTATTTTAAAGTGCCACAAGACTCCTTGTTTGTTTTGCTGAACTAGCCTGACATGGCTATCACTTTGGAACTTGTCAAGTAAGGTTTTGTTACACTCTCACTTTTACAAAGTATTGCACTTCAGCTTTTTCCAGGTATCTACTAAGAAGGCAGCAGAAAAGCTTTATTTTATTTTAATTGGTCTCAAGTCCTCTGGAAGCTGTGCTCAGTGGAAAGAACATGTCACTTTAGTTCATCTTGCAGCACCGTGCACTGATTCAATGAGGCTTAAAGGCAGTCAGAAAGGATTTGGCTCAAAAAACTGAACTGAGGAAAAAAAAAACATGTTGCTGTTTTCCCTCTTTGGATTATAACTGTGCTTTTTGAAAGGTGTTCATTAGAGGTGCCTCACACCAAGGCTTCATGGTATGTCAAAGAAGTTTCTGAATGAAGTTGGAGAAATCTCAAAACAGAGAAGAAAAAAAAATACAACACTGGAGTAAAATGATGGTCCTGTTTCATATTCTAAGTTCACTTAATGTAGGAATCTCTAGAGACAAATTCTCTAAATTCAACAGACATAGGCTATGTCCACACTTACATCGTTATTTCAAAATGAATTATTTTGAATTAAGAAAATGTTAATTCAAATTAAGGGAAAAGCTCAAAGCGAAATAGCATGTCCAAACATAGGACTTGCTATTTCACTTTAGGAGAGTGGCACCATGGGAGGTGTGGCAACATGACCCCCCTCCCTGGGTCATGCCCGCACCCAACATAGGCTAAAAGGAAGGCACCCTGGGAAGGAGAAGGGTAAAGTGTTATTTTGAAATAATGGTTATTTTGAAATAACACATCTGAATGACATTATTGGAAAACAACCATTTTGAAATAAAAGCTGTTTCAATTTAAAGAAGGTTTAAGCTATTTTGAAATGACGGCTCTTATTTTGAAATGATGGAGTCCATCATTTTGAAATAAGAATACTGTGTGTGGACCTAATCTCTTTTATTTCAAAATAACCAGTGTTATTTTGAAATAAAAGAGACATGTGGACATACCCATAAAAGTGAATGAAGATCAAATGTTTAAACACATAATTGGGCTAATCCTTGTACCACAATATCTTTACAGACTTTGGTGAACCTACTCCTCTTTTATCCTGTTGTATCTGAGAGAAGGCACAGGACTAAAATATGTTCTTAAAACATAAAAGATTTAAAACTGCTTGGTGTTCTGAATTTTAACATTTTTTGATTAAAACTTAGTTTTTATCAAGTTCCTCACCCCCTCTTCTTGACAATCTCTAGATACTTTTGCCAAACTCTTTACAGCTGGTTGCAGTTTTTTCCTGGGATTGAAAGAAAAAATGAAAATTTCATGATTGCAAAGTCTAATAATTTTATTGCAACTTCTAACAACCCTAATTCTAACTTTAAAAAAAAAACAGTTTCTTTGAAAGTTTTACTAATTTTATTTTTCATCCAGCTCTGATGTGAGCAGTGGATAAAACAGATTCCATTTCACTGGTGCCAAACAAATTGAATTAAAGACATGTCATGTTAAATGACAGCAATATAAAAGTCCAGGTAAAATACAGACCAACAAAATTTCTTGTAAATTGCAAATGGATTCTTTTGTGTGACTCTTTAAATCAGCTTTTCTCATGGTGTGAACAGCAGTTCCAGCCTGATCCCATCCTTAATGTATGGCTGGCAGGAGGAGGTTTTTCTACCTACCATTTTAAAAATCATCCTGTGCAATATAACTGTGGATATTCTTAAAATCTGTGTAAAGGTCTGATGCTGTTTTTGAATCATCTCTAATTTTGAAACAAAATATTACTCTAAACGTCATAAAACTTCTCCAATCCCCACACCCTCTTCTTTCTGCTCACCTCATGGTCTTCCTCAACAAAAGACACATGCATCTTTTAGAAGACTTTGGTCAAAAGATGGGCACAAAATGCTTGAAAAAGAAAAAAGAAAATTACAGCATTTTTTTCCTTTTCCCACTTAGTAGATTTTCTTTTTACAGTCTCTCTGTTTTTTTTTTCTCATGAGGTTCCAGCTCCAGCTTCATCTCTTTTCAAGCTCTGTTTGCCACAAGCATGCTGCTGCTGATAACAGACAGAAGGTAAAATTAAGTCCGAGATGAAATTGTCACAGTGGAAGAGGAATTTTTATTTGATGTTAAGCGTAGTTGTTTCTCTCTAGTTTTGCTCAGGGTAAAGGAAAGGTGCCAGTGACAAATGTGTGCTGCTTGTTAGTAATCAGTGGAATATCCACATTAGTTCAGTTTAATTACTTATACAAAAGGAGCAAGGGGTTGGTCTGTATGACAGCCTGAGGTCCCTCCCATTTGTAATTTTTTATGAGCCTATGAACTGCTTAAATCAGAGACAGAGAAACCTAGTCTAGAATAACCTCACTTCTACTGGTTAGGACACTCACTTGTGAGATGCAACAGCAAGGATCAGCTCAATGCAACACATCAGGTGTGGGCAGAGGAGAGATTTGAACGTAGATCTCCTACCCCTCAGCAAAGTGTCCTAACTAGCAGATCACAGATAGGTGCCAATAAAGGACTATGCCTTTTTGTGAGAAAGGGCTTAGGTACTGAACTGGCTGTGAATCACAACTAGAGGTTGGTGCCTACCCTGCATGCCAGAATTTGGTGCCTCACATTCCTTTTGAGGGGTGGGGTGCAGGCCATACTTTTCTCCTCACCATTTCCTAATAGCTGGCCTTGGCAGCTCCACACTCAGTTTGCTGGTTGTAGTGAACCCTGTTTTTAGTGAACCCTGTTTTAATCCTCCTCCATCATCTAGAGGGCTTGGGGGCATCACTCAGACCTGTGGATTGTAACAGGTGGCAGGATGTTTGAAGTTAGACACTGCAAGGCTGAGATGAAGCCCCCCCCCCGCCTTTGTGGATCCAAACCTGAATGAAATGCCTGAGAACAGAGAACCTGGGACTGTGGAGGGCCAAGCTGGCATTTGAGCTTTCTAGAAGGCTCACATGAGAAACCCATTAGCCCGAGAGACATTCAGTGGAATGAGAGACACTCAGTGGAATTGGGCCTGATGACTCAGTACAGCATCAATACTCTCGCACAGCGCCATGGAGCACTGTTGTGCTAGAGCTGTGGTTCTTATAGATGACTCATAAACATGCCAAGTCAGGATCATTAAACCTCCTTTTACCTGTCCTTCAAGTCAGGTGTTAACCCCAGCATCCCAACAAGACAATAATTTAATAGTTCTGTTTCCCCTCCTTAAAGTCATCTTTTGGGATAAAAGGCCCTGAATGCCAATAAATACAAAATAGTTGAAAAGTAAATAAACAGGAGAAGTTGGTGGTTTTTTCAAACACACATAAAGGATTAGTTTCTGTTTTTCTGAAAAATATCAAAAAGTAAAATCTGAAACCAAGTCAGAGAGAATAGCTGTTTGGGAGAATTTATGGATATGGTTGAACCTGATGGGCATGGCTGACCCAGGCAAAAGATATGAGTCAATCTATAAATGTATTAAGAGAGAGCTAAAAATGCTACATGCTAGAATGATCTATTGCCAGGATAAATATTTTCACTAAGTGTTATCTGATAAATGGGTTTCTGCCTTGCCAGTCATGTGCAACATGCAATAACAAAGTATAACTACTGAGATGAGAAACAGATCTAATATAATGTTATTGCCTCTAGATGCCATTTGTTGCTTTTCCAATTCTGTCCAGCACAGCTGAAGAATTGTAAGGTTAGCTGTATTCTGGATCTAGCTGATCACCCCAATAGGATGATAAAGGGGTAATTTGTTGGCTATTCTGATAATCTGACAGAGTGGCTTCTGATCCACAGAACATTCATTTAAACACATTTAGATACACTTGGTTGGGCAGCCTTTGAATTTGGTTTCCTCGGCTATGGAAGCTAAGGGTTCCGTTCTTCAGGAGCAAGAACAGAAGCGGGAAAAGGTTTGACTTATTTCTCTCCTTTCGAGAACTGAGACATGCCTAGAACTGATCAAAGAGTACAGTTGGGTAACCCTTCCTACACATCATTAATTTGGTGACGATATGAAAAGCCCGATATTTAGGGCCTGTTTCAGACACCCACAGAAATTAATAGGATTAATAGGATTTTCAGGAATGCCTAGGTACCTAGCTGCATCTTTAGGTGCCTAAAGGCTTTTAAAATCTAAGCCACTATGCCTTAGTTCCCACCTGTGCAATGGAGATAACAGCACTGTCCTAACTCACAGGGTGATGTGAGAATAGAGTCATTACAGAGTGTGGGTGTTCAAGCACTACAAGCACACTAGGTGTGCAACTCCCTTTTCTTCTGTTCAGGAATTCTCTATAAACAGATACTAATTCTAAGAAATATGCTTACTGGTTTGTGAATCTTTTGGTGCAATTGCAATGTCAGTGGCTGTTGTATGCAACTCATTATTTGATATCAGTGTTGTGTGCTTTATTGTCCAAGTTACATAATTTACATTCCCTGACTGATGAGTTTCCAATTTATTACCCAACACAGATCTCCAGATAGTTCTGTGAGTGCTTCCAGCATGAAAATGGTAATGCAAATACGTAGCCAGTTACTCATTTGGCGCACATGTACAATCCTCATGGCTCCTGCATCTGCACAAAGAACCCACAGCTGTCTGTGTTTGTCAGGTAGAAGTTGTTAATAATCAATTTGTGTATGCAAATATTTGCTTGTGTGCATAAAAACTACTTTGCTTGCGTGCAAAACCAGAGGCATTTAAAAAACTTAGTTCTGTAAACACCTCCAGCCACAGACAACAGGCCAATAAACATTTGGTGTTGACTTGTACTCTATTCCTCTTTAATGAAAAGCTGCACAGAAGATTTTTGTCCTGCATTTAGTAAGGCTATGTCTACACTAGCCAATTAGCCAGTGTCTATACTAGGCTTTGCCTAGTTCAAAATAAGAAATTTGTTAGTTTGAATTAAGCAAAGCTTAGTCCGAACTAATAAATTCACCTGGTTAGTCCAGACAAAGTACTTAATTCGAACTTCAGTTTGAACTAAGCACAATATAGACATGGACTATGGCTTAATTTGAACTAAAAAAATGCCAAACTAAGCCATTAGTTTGAACAAACCATGTGAACTAATTTGATGGACGCACGGTTAGTTCGAACTAAAAAGTTCCCTGTTAGTTTGAATTAACTCGTGGTTCATTTGAACTAACCAGGAACTCCTTAGTTTGGACTAAGGAAGTCTAAACTAAGCTTTGTAATATAGACATTGCCTAAGAATAGAAACCATAGTCACTAGATTTATCCTCTTTTCCACTAGGGCAGCAAGGACAGAACTCTAGTCAGACATTGGTACTTTTTCAGACCTGATCCATGAATGTCCATAGGCGGGCTCCCATTGCATTCTAGGGGCTCTGGTTGAGATCCTAGCAGGTAAACTCTTTCCAAATCATCTACGCTCAAGAGCCTGACATTGCTCACCATAGCTTCTCCTGGCTGTATGTATGTTCCTTCTCTTCAGTTTCTCCCCTTAGCAAAGCTCTCCACTCTGTATAGCTTTTTCTTAGCCCATTCCCAGTCACAATCTCTAAATATCAAGTTGCCGTACAATTGTCAACTGAGGGCTAGCTGTTAAATAAAAGCAAAATTTATGAGGTAGAGACTAGGTGCTAAATCCCACTTGTGTATGTTATGTTACCCTTTAGCTCTCTGTGGGTTACACAACATATCCTTTCGCTAGGATGAAAACGCATCTCTCTTTGCTGGAATGGGTTTAGAATCTCAGGCCATTTATTTATTCAGACGTCTTTGACCCAGGTGAAAACCCATATTTACCCTGTAACATAGTATAGCAGCTAGCAGCTTTACTTAATATGCAAAAGGTCCTGGGTTCAAGTCGCAGGGGATTTGACTGAATGATCTCATAAGATCCCTTCCAGCCCTATGATTCTATTCTAGGGCCATAGTTGAGAGCAAACTTCATGGTTGATATGTCTGCTTTGTTATCTCCAACATCAAACACAGTATAGGTTTCAATCTGAGCCTGCTTTTGCAGAGGTAAGGGAAATGCAAGGACCTTTCATCTTATGAAATATTTTAAAAAGAAGAAATATCTTTCCACTATAAAATTTATGGCTCAGCTTTGATATGTTACACCATGTAACAGTTACAGTCTATTGATGGCCATATTCATCAGGATCAATACATGGCCATAGTTACAGCTGTTTTATGCTATGGCCAATTCAAGAATATTTTGTTTCGCAATTTTTCTTTCATTGTGACAAATCCTTGACATCCAAGTGGTGCAAGTCACTTCTGCACTTCTTATCCTGGGGCTGCCTTCCTACCCAGACCCCCCCTACTGATCCTTTGTGGTTCCTGCCAATCAAAAGAACTTTTCTCCTGTCAAGAGACATGAGTTGTGCTCAGCCAAGAAGGTCACAGGCTATGCTGTCCTCTCAATCAGTCAGCAAGACACCCCACATGCTTCTCTAGAAGCATATGTCTAATTGCAACCTGCTGTGGGTTACAGAGGCTGATGAATGATGGTTACGGCTGAACTACACAGACTACAGCACTACTTGTTCAGTTCCCCCAGCATCACCATTTGCAGACACATTTGATAAGCCAGCTATTGTTTTGCACTGAAGCAACCAGTCAAGCCTTTAAGCAATGATTGTCTACTAATTTGGGTCTTTATTGTGTGTGCCAAGCTTACAGTTGTAGTGCTACACTCCTGCCATCCAATAGGAAGCTGTTCTTTTGTGTACCATAGCAACGTTAACAATGTCTTTGTCTGGGCAAGAGGCAAGTTGCAGCATTTTAATTTGGCACTTTAGAGATTTCACCTTCTGATGTAATCTATTTTGTATGCTGACTAATACAAGGGTATGTTATCTCTCATTACTGCCTTTGATGTTCATCTCAGGAGAGAAGGGCTAATGTCACTATCATCATTAAGTTTCAGGATGGTTCCCTACTGGGTTTCTTATAATCAGAGCATTTCTCATTCCCTAAGAAGTGTGGAAAATATTTCTTTAGCCTGATTAACAAAACAATAAAATACAGAAATTGATGCAGGACATAACTTAACTATCCAAGTTCACACTCTCTGTGTAAATTGACCCACATTCACAGCTGTGACAAAAACAAGTTTCCAGGAGTGCAAGGTAGTAGAATGACAAAACTATCTGATTTACATAAACCTAGGGCATCTCCATCTTGACTCTAGGGACAGGTGAGCTCCTCATGAAAAAACAGAAGCAAAGGTTGCATATCATAGAGAAAATGAGACCATCTGAGCGCCTCTTCAGTGACATCAAAAGAGCAAAGTTAAGAATTAGGTACAACTAAGAACAATATTATCCTCTACATTTAGTTTATGTTTGTGGTTTTTTTTTAAATTAAATGTAAGAATGTAAATGTATATCAGAATGGAAGTAAGGAAAGTCTTGTTCTTAAAAATAAATGCTGAAGTTAAAATAAAAAAGGAGCCTAAATTTAATCTCCCCAATCTCTATTTAGTCATCTAAATGCATATGTCTACACTGTGTGTTTAAGTTGACTTAAGGGCCCTTAACTCGACTTAAACAGAGCCCTGTCTACACTTCAGGGAAATAAAGTTGACTTTAGGGTTCAATAAAGTCAACTTTATAAGGTCCACTTATAAAGTCGACTTTACCATTAAGTCAACTTTATTAAGTCGACTTAAGGCAATGTGGACTCACTAAGTTGACTTAATAAAGTCAACTTAGTGCAGTGGGGCCATTAAGTTGACTTTATAAAGTCAACTTAAGCCAGGGCACCCATTAAAAGTCGACTTTTTAAAGTTGACTTAATGTAGTGTGGACTCACTAAGTAGACTTAATAAGGTCTACTTAAAGTCGACTTTATAAAGTTGACTTAATAAAGTCAACTTAGCTTTTACAATATAGACATAGCCAATAAGTGAATCAAGAAGATTATGTCTACACTGAGCATTTCAGTTCGAATTACTGAATTCGTATTGACAAATTTGAATCTAATTCAAATTCAGTCAATTCAAATTGACATGGCCACACTAGAAAATCCAATTCGATTTGGCATGCCCATGAACAGGACTTGCTAGTTTGAATTCCGTAGGGGGTGCTATTGTATAGGGAAAAATCAAGCTGTGGCTAATTCAAACTAACAGTGAATTCAAATTGACACGGCCACACTATGTCAATTCGAATTCACTTCGAATTGACCCTGACTTCGATGGAAAAGCAGGTTTGACCAATTCAAACTCTGCTTTCCTCAATTTGAACTGAGGAGTGCCTCATGCATGCATGTCCATGCCCTTATTTGAATTCAAATTGATGACAATCCATTCAAATTCACACGTAAGTGTAGACATAGCAGAAGCGCTTGACTACAACAGCTTCCATTGAAGCCAAGTCTTTTTGGGGTACCTAAATATGGTTGAAGGATCTTAATGGTAGGCCTCATTTTCTTAAAAGAAATCTTGGCAGAAATAGTTTGAGTACAGTAAGTGGAAAAAATGCCTATTTTAGGTGCACAAGTTGGTTACTGGGATGAGCTGTTGCTTCTGAAGTTGCATTTTTGACATCTGTTCCATTGTGGTGCCGCATTTAATATGTCCGGATAGGACAGCCATCTGAAGCCCCTATTCTGTGCTCATATGCTTTAGTGAAATGACAAATAGTTGCAGATCCCTTAGGGCCCAGAAAGGAAATTGCTTATAGTTCATGAGTGCCAAGAAAGGTAGAAATCAGGTTAATCCTCAAAATTAATGTCCTTAGTGATAACATGCAATATATAGCTTTGTTCTCATCCACCACATGGGAATGAGCTGGAGTTCTCACATTAGTAATTTACAGTGAGGTCCATTTACTAGTAGGGAACACCCCACACTGCAGAGCTTATGCCAAAGCCCACTGAAGACAGTGAAAAAATTTACATTGACTTCAATGTATTCCATCTCAGGTCCATAATGAAGGGATTCCATACCTAAGGATATGTACTTACTAAATGGAAACCGAGACTTCTCAAAATGTTCACTCTCTTCATTCAAATCCCTCTTTAAACCTTACTTCTTCCACAAAATGAACAATGCTAACCCTCACATCACATGTGAGACAAAACAGACAAGGGCTGTATTCACACAGCACTTTTGTTTCGAAACAACCCCGTTGTTTCGAAACAAAAAAAAACATGTTCACACGACGCACAGTTGTTTTGAAACAAGGGGAAGCCCTTGGCTGTATTCACACACAGATGGTTATTTCAAAACAAGTTGTGTTGAAATAACTTGTTTCTAAATAACACCTTATTTCAAAATATCTTATTTCGAATTAACAAAATGTTAATTTGAAATAAGGAAAAATGCGGGAAATGAAATAGCAGGTTCGCACTGCAAACTTGCTATTTCATTTCCTGCTGCAGGGGGCTGCAGCCCCCTGGGGGTGAGCCGCTGCTGTGGCTCACCCTGCAGCCTAGAAAGGGAGCTGCAGCCACTGGCGGGGGGCTGAGCCACTGGCGGGGTGGCTCAGCCCCCTGCCAGAGCCACCCCCGACACCGCCCGCAGGTGTCAAAATAACCATCTGTGTGTGAATACAGCCAAGGAGTCCTGCGGCACTGAAAAACTTAAATATTGATTTATTGCATGAGCTTTTGTGGGAGAAAATCCCACTTCATCAGATGCTTTGAAGATTTTCTCCCACGAAAGCTCATGCAATAAATCAATTTGCTAGTCTTTCAGTGCCACAGGACTCCTTGTTTGTTTTGCTGAATTAGACTAACACAGCTGCCCCTTTGGAACTTGGCAACAAGTGAGATAAAGGTTGTTAATATAATATAATATAATATAATATAATATAATATAATATAATATAATATAATATAATATAATA